>JAUMHP010000082.1:8580228-8592710 GCA_032361065.1 Enteromius trimaculatus | reverse complement strand
AAAAATATTTTTTATGTGTTTAATAATTTAATATAATTAAATGTATTTGACAGCATTAATATATATATATATATATATATATATATATATATGTGTGTGTGTGTGTGTGAGAACAGAAAATTAATCATTAATGAATACATTTAAATTATTATTATTATTATTAATATTATGAAATAGTTACTTAGAAATTGTTTTATATTATTGCACAAATTACCTAATGTCATGTTACACATTCACAGGCAGCTCATGACTTCTGAATCGCTCACGTAACACATCTGTTTCAAAAAGACAGACTACATTTGCTTAAAACACCCTTATAAGGATAGTGATGATTAAGCAATAATCGTGACAGCCCTACAAGCAAAATCTGCCAGAGCATAACTCTGAAAACCATATGGAAACAAACGCCTCAGCAAAAAAAACAAATAAGGTGAGATGTATTCATCAGTTCATTTTCTCATGCATTAGAAATGGGCCGTTCGTTCGCATCATAATCAGTCAATCTGGGCGCCTGTGTTCCCTTCCCCCGTGAACGGCCTGTGTGTTGCAATGATTACGCCTCTCAATTCAGCACAGGAATTGGATAAATTACAGACATCCATCTGTACGAGCGCTGGTGGGACAACGCCGCCACAGGCAGCATCTTTTAAATCAACCGAATCATTTTCCAAATAGCTCTTAACTTTCATTCGAAGACCCATCAGTTTGAAAACCGCTTCATTAGCTCTTGCACTTTTTTAATTCATTATAAACCTACAAGCATTTACCTGAACACTCTTTCTTTCATTTAAACAATTGAAATGCAAATCAAAGACAAACTCTCCATCTATGAGTGCACTTTTACAGCTGCGCACGGGAAGTCTCCATCAACGGCTTTCATTACACGCAAATAATAGCGTATGTCTGAATTTTACATGGAGACATTGGGGAGAATGGGAAAACACCCACAAGCAAATGCGGCGGTGTTGGCTTTGTTTAGATTCCATGGACTGAAACCCATCCATCTCCAGAGAAGCCAGATATTAGGTCCGCCAGGGAGCAAATGATTGCTTCTACAAATATAACTGATAATCAGAGCCTCTCCATCGCCAAAACACACTCCACTCAAGAGTTCATCCAGTCAACGGGCTCCAAGCACTTGTCATCCTGCCCAGAAAATGGCATTTTTCTAACCTTTAGCTGTTAAAGTAGTTAAACGCTTACCCCACACGCTTTGAAACTATAAAGTGCTACAGAGCTATAGAGTTTATTATAGTTTCCCCCTGAGGGTGCAAAGATTATTCGTTTATTTTTAAACTAATGGATGGAGATCCATTAAAGCCAATTATGTTTGCCATCACATGACTTATATGAACTACTTTCATGGTGGTATTGTGTACCTTTAAGAGCTTAATAACTGTTGTAGCCAATTACTTTCATTATAAGGAAAAGACATTTGGATAAATTTTTTCTTTGTAAATATAAGAATAGTCAGAGTTAACTAAAACAAAGAAAAATGTTAATTTATCTTAAAAATATGATTGGCCACCTTACCGTGGTGGAGGGGTTTGAGTGCCTGAATGATCCTAGAAGCTATGTTGTCGTGGGCTATATGCCCCTGGTAGGGTCTCCCAAGGCAAAAAGGTCCTAGGTGCCCTAATATATATTTTTAACTGTTTTCTTTTCTTTTTAATATATATGGGTCTAAGACGAGGGTTTAACCCAAAAATAATGTGTGTAATAATGCTTCTTTTTTTTTCCTTTCCAAATTTTTTTTTTTAAGTTTTCTGTTTAAATGAATTACAATTTTGTTTTTTGTTTTCTGAGCCAAAAATAAATATCACATTTTTCCCCCTGATTTACTGAATTACCCACTAAAATGTCATTCAGTGTAACAATTTTGTCAGGCATGTTTACACCAAAAATCTATTTATGACACATTCAAATATTTACATAGAATTAATTTCACCCCAAATACTAATTTGTTGTAAATTACACATTTTTTTATTTGCCATTAACCTAGGTTTTACCCATTTTTTTACTCATTTAAAAAAACAATAAAACTGTATGCTTCCTTATTCTTTTATATATTTTTCATATGTACGAGACAGAATAAGCATGTTGTTTGAATTTTTACATAATATTGTTTTAGACAGAATTACAATATAACATTATTTCAACCACATTTTGACATTTTATTCTCCAAAAACTTTAAAAGTAGACACTTTACTTACATTTAAAGTGCTTTCTATGGAAATTAAAATTAATTTTGTGAATTTATTTTGATGTGAACATCTTTAAAATAGTGTGTCAAAATAGAAAAGAACAGAACAAAACAGAAAAGAATAGAACATTTTTTCATTGTATTCAAACTAAAACTGGACAAAATAAATAGTAAAACACTAACTCAATTACTAAAACTTTAACTACGGTTAAATGAATACTGTAATGATTCGTCAGAGACTTTTGGATCCATGTGCAGTCGTTTAATATCAAAGTCAGCAAGCAGGGTCACAATCCACGGCAAACAACAATATCAGGGCAAGACAAATCCGTAATCAAAGAACAGGCAGAATGGTCGGGGCAGGCAGATAACAATCGTAAACGAAGACACAGTCCAAAGTAATATACTGAGAGGCAGGACAAGAAAATAAACGCTTAGAAATTATACCTGGGGCAATCAAGACAATGTACTGGAGGAAATCGGGTGCTTAAATACACAAAGATAATGAACTCAGTCAAAGTACGTGAGTCAAAAGTGTCCGGGCAGAACGCCCTCCATACCCTGGAGGTAAACTGGGGCCCTTGATCTGAGACAATGTCATCAGGGATACCATAGAGACGAAATACATGCTCCATCATGACTCGAGCGGTCTCCCAGGCTGTAATTTGGGCAATGGAACGAGTTGACAGGCTTTTGAAAAGCGGTCTATGATGGTCAGAACGGTGGTATGGTTGTTGGATAGGGGAAGGTCCGTGAGAAAGTCGATGGCAATATATAGGAAGCAGTTGAAGCAGTCCTGCGGGTCATAGATGAGATGATTTAGTTATGCTGCAGGTGGCACAGTGGTTAACAAAGTGGGTAACATCCTGACTAAGTGAATCCCACCAGAATCGATTTGAGACTAATTCCCTGGTGGCTGTAATTCCGGGATGGCCTCCGCTAGAATGATCATGAATGGTGTGGAGGAGCCGTGAACGGAGAGTTTCAGAGACGTACATACGATTTTGAGGACAGGTTAGAGGAGTGGGATCCGTAGTCTGTACATGATATCCCATCTGATGGGTGTTAGAATGAGCGTGGAGGGTAGGATGGGTTCGGGTTGAAGGTTCAGAAGAGGACTCTCATGCAGATGAGAGAGAGCGTCAGCTTTTCAGTTTTTTGACCCTGGGCGGTATGAGATTTTAAAGTCGAATTTCGTAAAGAACAGAGCCCACCTTGCCTGCCGTGAATTGAGTCTTCTCGCTGACCAGATGTATTCTAGATTCCTGTGGTTGGTTAGAACAAGGAAAGGTTTCTTAGAACCCTCCAGCCAATGTCGCCACTCCTCAAGAGCTGCCTTCATGGCGAGAAGTTACTGATCTCCAACGTCATAGTTCTGTTCGGCTGTGTTGAGTTTGCAGGAATAGAAAGCGTACGGATAGAGGTTGGAGGGATCACCCTGGCATTGGGATAAGATGGCCCCTATCCCGCTGTTGGAGGTGTCCACCTTCACTATGAATTCTTGATCGGGGTCAGGATTACAGAGGATGGGAGCAGAAGTAAATCAGGCTTTCAATGTTTGAATGGTGGGGCAGGCAGATAATAATCGTAAACCAAGAAACAGTCCAAAGTAATACACTGAGAGACAAGACAAGAAAATAAACGCTTAGAAATGATACCTTGGGCAATCAAGACTTTGTGTTGTACTGGAGGAAATCGGGTCCTTAAATACACAAAGATAATGAGCTACATCTGTAGCGGTGATCAGCCAAGGTACGCGAGTCAAAAGTGTCCAGGCGGAAACATTAGTACTTTGGCAAAGGATGGAGCCACGGAGGTGACAAATCGTGTCAAATTCGTGACAAATACAGAAAACAGAAAAATAAAACCTAATTCAAAATAAGGTAACAATTTATTTTGAGGTTTCCTTGTTACACAAATTACTTACTAATATTATAATAACAATCAATTCTCCATAATTACATATAAGTAAACCTAAACCAAACCTTAAACCTTAACCTAATCAGTACTTAAATGTATGATTACACTGTACCAAGGACACCTTAAAATAAAGTGTAACCCAAAACAATATAAACAAATTCTAATAGTATAATAGTATATAACGATGCTAAAATAACACTGATATGGATTTGTAATGACATGAGGGTGAGTAAACAACACACCTGTTCCATCATCCACATTCTCCACCTCCATGACCTCTGTGTTGATTCGACCTCGGAACAGATAACGAGGACCCTCGGTGGCCGTCTTACTGTTTTTCAAACGCCTGTAACAGAGCCCAGCACAGAACCATTACTCTGAGCTCCTTTGTTATCTCATTAAAACCCAACACAGCTGGCAGCTGCAAGGTTTGACAGCTGAAAGTGAAAGCTCACCTGTTCTTCTTCTTACAGTACACCAGCAAGTTGTCAAAGAGGAAGAAGATGCGTTCCTGGATGTTCCCCGCAGAGATCTTCAGCAGAACTCCCTGCATGAGCATCTCCGTACAGCTGTCTGTGATGTTGGAGCCCTGAGAGTGGAAAATAGCAAAAAAAAAATGTATGTGCCAGAAATAAAAAAAACATTTTTATAAAAAAAAATAAAAAAATGAAAATAATAATAATAATAATAATAATAATAATTAAACTAAACTTAGTCCAGCTGTCTGTGATGTAGAGTCAATGTTATTGTAGTACCATTTTATGATTCTATAGTTTTTGCTTATATTTTGAATTAGTTCTGATTGTCATATTTTCTTTTTCCAAATGTTTTAGTATTTTGGTTGTTTTTGACATTTGCATACATTATATATATATATATATATATATATATTTTTTTTTAGTTATTTATATAAAGTTGTTACATTAAAATTATTTAAGAAACAAAACATTATATAGTTTTAAAAAATAAAATAAAATAAAATAAAATTTCATACTTTAGAACTATCACTGCTCTTTCCCACACTTGTCTTGTCTTGTTTACCAGAGTGCTGTTGGTCAGTACAGTCTCATGAACACTGCTTCATAAGACCTGCAGTGAAGGACACACAGCTGCGCAGGAGGTCAACAACAACGAGCAACAAGCCGCTTCTGGACACTACTGTGGAAAAACCACTCTCTCTCTCTTACCCCATCTCCACCCACAGCCTGTGAGAACAGACAACCTCTTCCTCTCCACCCCCCAAATCCAGAACACATATTAACGCAGTGATGTATTTCACATTTAATAGAAGCTGAAGTTCATGATTACGAAGCAAATCTAGGACTCTTTGCTTTCATTGTGCGTGCGCATCCCGTCAAAGGCCTTGTTTCCTGGACATGAAGTAACAGGAAAGCAAAAGGCCAGTAATAAAGGCTAAAACAGATTTAGGAACCGCTTCCAAAAGGTCACAGTGTACTTCATAAAAGTGGTTTTGGAATGGTCACTGCACAGTGTGACTAAATGGTGCACTGAAATTTCCTGATAATATGCGCTGCTGTCCTCTGAGAAACTTCAAGTGACAGCTCAGGCCACACAGACCAAATGTATATAATTTCTCGCCTACCAGAAGGGTGTGACGACTCAGATACGTGTTACAGAACGAAACAATCTCGCAGCGAAATTGTAGATCTTAAAACAAAGTCAACATCGTTTTCGAAACCCATGTCTGTCTGTTATAAAACATTCCACTATATTTCCCTTGTAAAATCTGACCGCCTGTTTTTCATTCTGCGGTATGTTTTTACAATGGTTGATGTGGACAGAGAAACCTGGCTAGGATCATTTCAACACGCAGCCTGAAAGCTAAAACAACATAGCCTTTGTTTGGCAAAATTTCTTTTTAAAACACAAGCACACGTGCAAGGCTGCTAGGATCAAATGCAAAAGTCCACTTATTCTTTGAAAAATAGTTGCGGTCATTGCTGTTTAAACACTAAACATGCGCGACTTGAACTTATTAGGACTGCTAACAAATTCATTGTCTTGCATTCTTGAATACGATATGGCTCAGTGACTCATGAAGCAGATGGGTAAACAGATTCAAAAGGATGTAAGCATAAACGCTGTCCTCTGTATCGCCATCTGCAAAATATGGTTAAAAATAGATCTAACGCCTGCTGTGAAGTGTTCATTCTGGGATTAGACAATGCTGAGATGAAATCTGAGTGTAACAGGAAGTTTTACGTGTGATAGTTAAACTCAAGACTCAGCACAGAGACTTTCGTGGTTAACACATTGACCACAACTGTTAACTCCGTCTAGTGCCGCCATGGCAAAGCGACTCACACCTACCACAGCGTCCTATCAACAACACCCACACCCACAAAAGCCAGACTTTTGGAATCTGTTGAAGTCATAAAAAAATAAATAAAAATGCAGTTCTGTTATTTACTATATCTACATAATTTTCTTTCTTCTATTCAACCTAAAACGTGACATACAGGGAAAGGGAATGGTGACCAGGGTCTGTTTCCCAACAATAATGATTTTTATGTAAGACATTTCAATATATGTGCATATCCAAATGAGACTTATTTCAAAGTTCTGTTATGAAACTCTAGACGGAGCAGTGTAATATGTCTCAATCTGACATAGTGACATTATTATTCACATGGTGCATCAGATTTATTTTTTTTCACATCAACAGGCAATAAGCTGCTGCTCAGCATTGAAATACTCGGCTAGTGCTTGCTTTAGCAGTTGCAGCGCGCTTCAGAAACCCTACACCTCCTGAATAGATCTGCTACACTCTTGGAAATAAAGGTACAAAAGCTGTCACTGTGACAGTACCATTTTTAAAAGGTACACTTTTGTACCTATTAGGTTCAAATATGCACTTTAAACACAAATATGTACCTTTAAGGTACCAAAATTGACCCACAAACATTGCACATTAACATTGGCATGTACATTACCATGCTAAACTCTCTGAGAGTTGTTATGACGGAAATAAGCAAAACTTTTAGAAGATTATTTGAAAGAAGTCTCTTATGTTCACAAAGCTGCATTTATTTAATGAAAATAGAGTAAAAGCAGTAATAGTGTGAAATATTATTACAATTCAAAATACATTTTTATTTTAATATATTTCAAAAATGCTATTTATTACTTGTGATATCAAAGCTAAATTTTCAGCAGGTCTTCGGTGTTACATGATCAACAAAAAAATTACATTAAGCAATAAGTCCTTTATTTTTTATTCAATTTCACGCATCCTTAATTAATAAAAGTATTAATACATTTTTTTATTAAAATGAATAAAAGATTAATTACAGAGATAGCTGAACTGTCTGGTTACCCATATTCTTCAGAATATATTTTTATGCTCAACAGAAGAAATAAACTCATACAGGTTTGGTACAATATGAGGGTAAATAAATTATGACCAAATTTTCAGTTTTAGGTGAGCTACCACTCATAAAGAAAGGTACAAAAGCTGTCACAGGGGCGGTACCTTTTCAAAACGTACATGTTTGTACCTAAAGGGTCCATTTTGGTACCTGAAAGGTACATATCAGCATTTGAAGTGAACATATTTGAACCTAATAGTGACAGCTTTTGTACCTTTATTTCTAAGAGTGTTTTAGAATAGAACCCCAAACCTTTGAACGGCAAAAAATCAGACTTGGTAGTGTATATATACGCATACGCTCTCCTTTGTCTTTTATTGAAGAATAGCCATACAGATGCATACATCAAGACAAATGTTTCTTTTTGTTTTGTTTGAATTACCACTTAGTCACTGCATTGTCTAATCTAATTCATGTCCTAGTCGACTTTTACGTCCTAATGAGTCTGAGTTCACCATGTCTGTGTCTTTTATTTCACCTCTTTCTATCTTTCCCCAAAGCCACTGAGCACCCCACTCACATAAAACCTTGCTGGACGGGTCGGTTACATAAACCCCAAGCACAGAACCCACACTGCCCGCACAATCACCGCTATTGTTACCCTTGGCCGGCAGCCCCATGCCCAGTCACACGTTATTCAGATGGAAGTCTGGAGGATAAATGAGGTTCGAAACAGATTCAACGTTACCTGCTGGTTCTTGATGGGGGCAGAACACATCTGCATGTTAAATATAGTTTATGGTTAGTTTATAGAGTACTTGTGAAAATATTTCTGCTCTAATCAGCCATCTGAATATGAATAACGGCTAAGTTAATCTCGTGCTATGGTCAAGCGGCCACTACCGTACAAAGTGGGTCTAATTAAAGGCATTGATGCAAACAGTGCTGGCGTAGTCTAAAGAGCACTCGGCTAAGCTGGAGGGTGGAGGGAAGGCTTGTATGGGGCTGAAAGAGTGGACAAACAAAAGCATTGAGTTTAATTAGGTCTTAAGATTTTAGGGTTTTAATAGTTACATCTTATCTAACTCAGGTGAATGGGATTAGGCAATATGAATGTTTTCTTTGAATTCCTTTTATTTAGTTTGTCAAGACAAAGACATTTAAATTGTTACAAAAAACTATATTTCGAATAAACAATGTTCTGTCAACAGGAGTGTTTAGCATGTTAATGTACATGGTATTGTTAAAGTAAAACATGAGCCCTCATATATAATATATATGGAATTACTCCATAGCAGATCTATATAGGTGGAGCTAGGAAAGGTGGAGGTTTCTAAAGTGTGCTGCTACAGCAAGATCGGCCTGCACCATCAGAACTTTCTTTTTTGGACTTTCTATTCATGAAAGAATTCTGAAAAAAGCATCATGGTTTCCACAAAGACATTAGTCTTGAACAAAGACACAACAGTTTTCAACATTGATAATAAGAAATATTTATTGAGCAGCAAACCAGCATATTAGAATTATTTCTAAAGAATCATGTGACTCTGAAGACTGGAGTAATGATGCTGAAAATTCAGAATTTAACCTCAAGAATAAATTATATTTTAACACGTACTAAAAAAAAAAAAAAATTATTTTATTTGTAATAATATTTTGCAATATTATTGTTTTACTGTAGTTTTGATCAGCGTTTGTAAGCATATGATACCTCTTTCAAAAATGGTACAAATAAAACTTTTTAAAAGTCTATTGGATTTTTTACATTTAAGCATCTGTCACTTATGATGAGAAATCATGAGTCTGATTTCTTAAAAAATGTAAAACAAATCTTCTTAACAAGCAACATGATTTTTTTACGTTTAATAAAAGTTGTGAAGATTGATATTTTTTTTCGGAAACCACTGTATATTTTTTATGATTCTTCATTAAACATAAAGTTCAAAAGAACTTTGAAAAATCAGTGTTTATTTGAAATAGACATTGTCTTTGCTGTCAATTAGGCTGCACGATTTGGGAAAAATGTCACATTGCGATTATTAAGGTCAAAATTGCGATTTACGATTGCGATACGATTTATAAGTGATATGACTCAACTTGCTTGTTTTGAAGGAAAATGCACACACAGATTACTAATAATGCTGAAATCTGTATTTCTCAACTAAGATACAGTATACACTGCAATCTAGCAACAACTTTACATTAACAATGTTTTCATAATAAAACTAAATTGTACAAAATTAAATAACAGTAACATCTTTACTGAATTAAGTTACATTAAATTGACTTTCAAATAAAATTAAAAAGTCAAAAGTACAGATAATTAAAAAATGGGTATTTGTTTTATTTATTTTTATATTTTAGCAGGATGTAACACATACTTAGTATATTTCTTTTGGTATCTTTTGTCCAGTGTGCCAATCATTTTCTCAAATCCCTCTTTGCTAATAGTGCGTTCACACCAGACGCGACTTTTGCGAATAAATCGCGCTACTCACACATAGTTGGACGCTTGAACATTTCGAGTTTACTCGCTCGTGAAATTCGCTTCATAACAAGCGCAAATTCACGTCGTGGGAGGGGCTTCTGCCAGGCGGTCTCAGTCTTTGTAGTGGTTAAACATGAGGTAAAATTAGTTTTGGGTATATCTAATAAGCAAACTTTGGTTTAATAAATCTAGTATTTATTTCCGTTTTATTCCTGTTACTATTAAAGTACGAAGATGTATCATACAGCTCCAGCTATTCCACATACAGCGACAATTATTTTGTCCTCCATAGTTTTGGAATTCTGCCTCTGCTTGCTAGTAATCGTATCACTACTAGAGCAAGCTCCTGATTGGTTAACACGGCGTGAATCACATGTTAGGTGCTTCATTCGCATCACAGGATGTCTAATCACATCTTTGCATTGACTTAACATGTAAATCACTCGCGTTTGATGCTTCAGTCGCATCTGGTATGAATGCAAGAATGAATGTCTTGTTACATCCACAAATGCATTTGTTTATTTAAAATAATCGCAACATTTGCTGTAATGTAACCGCATTGGCTGACATTGTGATTGCGATATGATTAATCGTGCAGCACTACCGTCAGTTCTTGCTGAATAATGTATTACAGTCATTAAAAGATCTTTTGATGAAGATGAATTTCACAAAACCCTAATAGATAAGTGGTAAGGGTTTTTTCAGATCACCAGCTTACCATAGTAAGCACAACTAATAGTTTAGAAACAACAGAATTCCTGATGTGTGTGTTTACCTCCCAGCCCTCAATATGAGACTGCCACTCTTCCAGCACCTCCAGCTTCTCCATCTGCCTTTTGGCCTCATTGATACTGGAGCAAACGGCTTTCATCACCTGCAGCGACTCTTGCACCATCAAGTAGTCATTGTGTTTCTTTGGGGTTCTTTTCAGCAGCTCCTAAACATCCACACAGAACAAAAACATCAAGTGTTACATTCAAAAAACAAAACGCGATCTTATCGTGAACATGTACGAAGTGAACTTAAGCTTGACATTGTCTGATGGAATTACCAAATTTTTTTTTTTTAAGAACTATAGCTAAAACTGTGTTTGTAGTATGCTCAATGTTCTTGATACTGCTAGATGGGGTGTGTTGAGGAAGATGCTAATCTCTAAACCAAGTCTAAACACAAGTGTTCTGCCTCATCAGTTTAATTCTGCCGCTCACTTTTACATGTCTAAGATATCTGAGCAACCACAGATGCCTATCATGGTATTTAGCGAGAGGGGCCGTGGGGGCTCAGACTGTGAGAAGCTCAGTGAATACGCCAGAAATGATGATCTTATTACATGAATTAGTGCTTGTGGGTGTTTACAGTAAATGGTTTAAATATCAATGATTTGGGTTCGAGGACTGTCACGAAACATTAGCAGTTGGCCTGGCAATAGATGAAACTAAGAGTGTAAATAATGGCTTGTAAAACTGTTGCTGATTTTCCATGTAAATGTACAGTGTAATTTGTAACACTCTGACATTCTACCAAAAACATGTGGAGTTTAGTGTTTTACTAATCTGTATTTGAGCTGTGAGGGTAACAGGAAATGCTAGAAAATGTGGCTCAAGTTTATATACAGTGGAGATCAAAATGAAAGAACTTAGAATTTCCTACATTTCTAGGTCACTGCTTAGTCATATTTGAAGTTATCCTAACATGAGTAAAAGCACAAATTTCATGAGTTAAATGTATTCTGAAACACAGCACAATACAGAGAACTTTGTAAAAGAACACTGATCAAAAATAGAAAATAATATAAGATACCTCCTAGTTATATGTGTTCTTCTGGCACCTGATGCTAATTTCCTAATTATCTGACAGCCCTACTTTTCAGTTGTCACTGATTTTGCGAGAGGGTGAGGTGTTCTGAAGTGAAGCCTCTTAAATGAAGGCCAATAACAGCCATAGGAAGAGAAGTTGTTCCAAATCTGTGATTTCTAGTATATTGTATCTTTAAAATGCTTTTCAGTTATTATTTAAGATGTATATGTAAAATTCCAAAATTATTTTGGAAAAAATGTGTAGTTCATATAATACCAATATTTAAAAATAATAAAAAATAAATAAATAAATAAAATAATAATAATTTATTATTATAAATTATAAATTGTTTTCTCCACACATACCGCTCCATGCGGGCTTTCATGTGTCTTGAACTGAGGAGAGGCTTCCGTCGGGCCACTCTGCCATAAAGCCCCGACTGGTGGAGGGCTGCAGTGATAGTGGACTTTCTACAACTTTCTCCCATCTGCTGACTGCATCTCTGGAGCTCAGCCACAGTGATCTTTGGGTTCTTCTTTACCTCTCTCACCAAGGCTGTACTCCCTCGATAGCTCAGTTTGGCCAGACGGGCAGGCCATCGTGCTCTTAAGTGCAGCAGAAATGTTTTTTTGTAACCATGGCCAGATCTGTGCCTTGCTACAATTCTGTCTCTGAGCTCTTCAAGCAGTTCCTTTGACCTCATGATTCTCATTTGCTCTGACATGCATTGTGAGCTGTAAGGTCT
>JAUMHP010000082.1:8534726-8552511 GCA_032361065.1 Enteromius trimaculatus | reverse complement strand
GCAAGATTTTAAACCATGACGTCTTAGTGTATTACTGATATTAGTCTTGGAAACAATGGTCCCAGCTCTCTTCACGGCATTGACCAGTTCCTCCCATGTAGTTCTGGGCTGATTCTTCTCCATTCGTAGCATCATTGATACCCCATGAAGAGAGATCTTCCGTGGAGCCCCAGTCCGAGGGACATTGACAGTCATCATTAGCCTTTTCCATTTTCTGACAATTGCTGCAACAGTTGTTCTTTTTTCACCAAGCTGCTTGATTTCCCCGTAGCCCTTTCCAACTTTGTGAAGGAATACAATTTAGTCTCTTGTGTCGTTTGACAGGTCTTTGGTTTTGCCCATGCATGTTGCTACTTAGACTTTGGCTGATTATGGGGTGCACAGGTGTCTTTATGACAGCTAACGACGTCAAACGGGTGCTACTAATGTAGAATCATGAGCAGAGTGTAGCTGGACTGTTTAAAACCAAAATAACAGGTCTTTAAGGGTCAGAAATCTGGCTGATAAGCAAGTGATCAAATACTTATTTGACACAGTAACTCCCAAATAAATTGTTTAAAAAAAATCATACAATGTGATTTCCGGATTTTTCTTTTTGGATTCTGTCTCTCACAGTGGAAATGCACCTATGCTGAAAATTGTAGACCCCTTTATTATTTCTACGTTACAGAACTTGCAAAATCAAATACTTATTGACCTCATTGTGTGTGTGTGTATATATATATATATCTTCTTTTTTTTGGTCTTTGACTCATGTATATGTATATATACTGTACTGTGCCAAGGTAGGGTAACAATGCTGACAATAGTGTAACACAATTGACAGTTTTGTTTTTTTTCTCCAAAAACTCTACAAGACCTGCTACAGGACACAAATGAAAACATGATTAAAAGAGCTTTAAATAACCCAATGTGAGATCAGCAATAAACTCTGTTTTCCTTTTGACATTGTGGTAAAAGTGTTGAAGTCCTACAAAATAACTCTTGGTGTAAGAGGTTTTTAGATTAAAATATTTTCTCAGAGAGAGCACAAACATACTATTCAATGAAACAGATCTTATCAGACACGGGTTAGTATCCATATGATCCACATGCTCTTACTCTGATGTCATACACTGAACACCTAAAGCCTACAATGCGATATGATTGGATATGACTCCTGATTGGTTCATGTGGAAAAATCCCACCTCTTATGCTCATATACATTACATTCTTCGTTCATGTCAGTTAATACATTCATGTAAAGTGTTACCAAAAATATGTAATTGTTTAAATAAAATATTGTAAATATTATAAAAAATATTGTTTAAATCATTACTGGTTTTAGTTATTATTTAGGAATAAATGCACCAATAAACAAAATAGCATAATAAATTAATTGTTAATGCAAAAATACAGAATGCATTTTTATTCTGGTAGTGCAATAATGTTTATTTAACCAAAAAAAATTAACTGGAACATAATTTTACATTTATTTATAGTTTTTCGATACACACATATATGCAAAAGTTTGTTTGCAGATGCTACCTAGTTAGATTTTTTTATGTTTTTTATGAAATTAAACAATCAATTTTATCAGTACTATCAGTCCTAGCCAGTAGATGGCAGCTTTGTTACTTCTGTAAGATAAAGAGAGGAAGGAGGAATTCAAATCCTTACAAAACAGCTCTGATTGAACAGCACTTACAAGCAGCATTGATTGTACAAGCAAACCGTCCTCACAAACAGTGGCATGCTACATGCTAAATAATGTCTAAATGAAAAGGCAGTGATTCACTGAGGGTTAATGGATAGAAAATAATTTAATTAGCTGTGTATAGAAACAACAGAAGTCAATAGAGTTCCCACCATAATAGAAAAACAAATGTGTGTATGTTTAAGTGGTACATTTTCTACTGAATCTCAGAAGAAGCTTTATACTGTAAGCCAAGGCTTATCATTATGTATTGTAAGCTTTTTAAATAATAATAATTAAGATTGTCAAATCAATTAATCACAAAGACATCCAAAATGTGTGTGTGTGTGTGTGTAAATGTTTTTTAGATATAAAAATGGCTTTTGCCATAAAACTACAGTCAGCAGAAAAGCTTTTCTATCGCTGCCCTCACAGACTGCAGTTTTTGTCATTCATGATAACAAACAAAGCATAGAGACGATGTAACTAATAGATTACGTTTATATATTTTTTTTTTATTTTAAACAAAAGTTAATATTAAGTGACTTACATTTTAGGAACACTTTTGTTTGAACTATTTCGTCAACAAAAGTTAAAAAAACAAAGTTACAGCTGAGCCACTGCAAATCTAGCCTCACGCACAACGCTGTTTAGTTTACGAATGAATCTTTGCTTTTAAATAAAACTAGTGAGTCGATGATTCAATGACCCATTCAAAGAAAAAAAAGAGTCAATTGCTTCATTTACAACCGTTTAAATTAAATCGATTTAATGGATGATTCAGTGACTAAGACAGTTACTTACTGCCACCTACTGGCGGGTTCAGTTATATTCTGTAAATAATCAAACAAACACACAAATATTGATGGGATGCTTAATTTCTGTCATTGATCCGAGAGTGTCTGTTCATTTTATTTTTTAAAGTAAGACCACTAGTGCAAAGTGTGAACTATAAAATATAGCTAATCTACAAATCTTGCGATACTGTACCTGTAAAATAAGTTTTTTTTAGCTTAGCTGGCCAGTTAGAGACATTATCATTCTATTTTTAAATGAAATCATCCTTTATTCCAAAGTCATCCAATGTATTGAATTATAACACATCTCCTCCACCCCCCCACCACTGTGTATGTGTGTGTATTTCTATATAAATATACACAATAAGCATTTATTTATTTTGGATGTACTTAATTTCAATTCATCGCTATGACATCACTAATAACATTTAATATAGTATCATGATAAATTCTTACAAATTCACAGAATTTTTTTTTTCTTTCTTTTGAATCTCAGAGAATGACAGAATCACATTCGAAACAATGCCCATATTTTTCATTTAACACAACCTAATCTCCAACATCTCAAGTGGAATTCATCTGACCCATGCATGACTGTGAAGAAAAAACATTTTCTTTATGACAGATAAAGTGCTATATAAATAAGGGCATGTTTCTTCAAATTCATATTTCTCTGTCTCAGTTCACTTCACCCCACATGTTATTCCAGTAGTCTGAGGGCAAGACACTAAATGTCTTCAGTCACACAAGAATGATGCCACTTATTTAACACGAGCACAGTAAATCTCCTTCCATGCCTGAGAACAAGAAGTGTGAGTTTTTATATACAGATCTGTCAGCTGAAACTTTCAAGTATCTCAGGATTACACTCAGAATCCCGTACAGGTGTCCGAGCTAAAATAACACCCGTTACTATAGTTCCTGCAGGTCATAACAAATATGATCACATCTACACACACGTAAACATCTTTTCACACCCTGAATATTTTCATGCACTATATGGATTCAAATGGAGGCCAAAATCAACAGTGGGAAAGCCAGGTCTTGAACAAATAAAGCCTAGCAGACCTTTAAGTCTTTATAATAGATCATAAACAGCAAAAAAAATGTCAATCTGATAACGTTGATGTCAGAATTTTATTTATTCCTTCGTTTGTTTGATTGTAAGCAATCGTCTCGACTTGTTTCAATGATTCAGAGTCGACTCTTTCTTTTGAGACACAATAACTTTATAAACAGTGCACTTTGCAGGATGTTTCTATTCACTGCTCCTGTTCAATAATCCATAACAGGTGTTTCCCAAAATTAAGTCTCTTTAGTCATTTTGCATTATCCTGGTGACCAAAGCAACAGCAGAATTTGCAACAACAATATGATCCATAAGGCCAGGTGCATATATTGCTCACTGAACGCAAAAAACAAGATATAAATCAGAATAAAATGGGAATAAAACATGTTATATAGAGGGTCCAAACATGTAACTTTCCTATAAAGATCTGAATTATTGCGAAATCTTGTGGAGTCTTTTCCTTAACTCAGTTTTTTTTTTTTATCTGCTTTCATCTTCTGAGGTTCAGCAGCAGGTAATAACAGAAGATCTGTCTCCACTAGAGCGGGAAGATCAGTAGGAGGAGTGGGAGGGATGGCTCTCTAGAAAGTAAATTGTCTTTGCCCTCCACAGGTAATTTTATGCTGGTTTTGTCTTTCTGGTCCATTTTCTTCTCAAACCAGCTCTCTCTCTCTCGAGCTTAATGGGACACAGATCTTGAGTGAGAAATGTGGAGCTCTATAACAAAGCCCAATCTCCCATAAATCTGCAGCCTGGGATGACAACTCTGTTCCTCTCAACTATGACATCACCCTATTGTGGCTGTTTGAAGATGATACAAATGTGTTTTCATTTGATTCTCGCCCGCGGCGTTCACATTTTTTTTCAGAGACGGTGACCTTTTAGCATTTTTTAGCACCAAGGATTCACTTGCTGGTTTCTATTACATAATGTCTTCACTTCGATTGAGATATATGGTGGGCAATAAAAGAATGGAAAGATTGAAAATCTCACCAAATAAATGTCTGTGGAACATGTGCGTTCCAAAAGTGAAGTGAAAAAAACGTAGTCGATACAATAAAAAGAGTATTTGGTGAATGAACTGGGTTTGGATGTAGTAGTAACAATACACTTGAAATGAATTAGTTATCTTTTGAAATGATACAACAAATGATGATTAGTCCAGTTAAAAGTTATCATATGATGCCTCAGCACTAAAATACTCTAAAGGAAGTTCTTTTAAATTCCCTGCGCAACCAGTCTAAACCAATCAGAGGCTTCAACAAACCACCTTCAGTCTGTAACCGCAAACCCTATTTATTTATTTATTTATTGAAACGTCTCTGGTCCTCCGCTAACCATGAACGCGTTCTGCTTTCGTTAGCAACCAAGTCATGAATATGCTTCTGTATTCCAACCTGTCCATATTCCTCAAAAACACGTCAGAGCTGTTTTTCTTGAGTGCGAATCTCAACCACTGGTCAGAAATATGATTCTGTTGGGCAGCCCATGTGGGAAGCTGGTAAACGGCTATTTTTGTTATTGCTGAACGCAGGAGTTTCATGATTCTTTTCAGTGGGGTGGCTAATTGTATTCAAGCTATATTGAGGAGGAAAATTATGGTGGACATCAGCAAGAAAGTGAACGCCAAGTGTGAAATTCAAGTCACCGTTAAATGCTAATTGGCTCCTTGAACTAAGTTGGAATATGCCATTGCTATAATAAGCTAGTGTGCGGCGCAAGAATGATAAAATATTAATTTTAAAGTTTCATTAAATATTTTTGCAAACCACGTTTCCATCCAAGGAATTCTCCACCAAGGTCTTCATTTTCCACATCGGAGCAGCTTTTCCAGGATCAGCTTTCCTGTCAGTGCCTGTCTGAGGGTAATTTGTTGCACGGTAATTGGGTGTAAAACAGGTGGCGGAGTGTTGACACAGGGGGAAGCATTTGAAAAATGTGCTGCTGCCATGCAATTACAAAGCCCTGCTGGTTCAAGACCTTTAACCGCACTACAGACTGATAAATACAGAATCAAACGGAGGAATGCTGTAGCTACAATTAACGGGAGTCACCAAGAGCTGGAGGGTGATACTCCAAACAAATGCCAGTTGCTACCTATTAAAAGCCATCTCTGGGATTATATTATAACTGAAGGAAGAATGAAATAAAAGAATAAAGACATCGGCCAGACTTTGATCTGCACTTATAATCATTCAACCAGGCTCCTTCATTGGCAGTGAAAGTGCATGCTAGTTTCATCTATAGTGCACAATAAGTTGGGGAAAAGATGACCAGTGCCTTATTTATTTATGTATTTAGTTAGTTATCTGGGTGGATTATAATGCCAGCAGGGGGAAAAAACACTGAAGCACAGACTCATAAGCCATATATACAGTAGTTCTATGCCATCAATATATTCTAAGACCTTTTGCTAAGTCAACATTATGTTATGAAAATGTTATTTCTACACTGTAAAAGATTTCCTGTAGTTATGCAGCTGGTTTGCCAGTAGCTTACTGTAGATTTATATTTATCAAATTTATTGGCAACAGTTTGTTTAAATATAAATGAACAATAAACAAAAACAAGACTTTTATCTTAACAGAATTAAAAACAGCCTCATAACAGAAATCCTCATCAACCTTTTTCTGTTTTCTTCGGATATTGGTTCGCAGAAATGCTTTGCATGAGGCTGTTATTTAATTTGTCCTGTAAAGATAAGGATTTGTTAACGTTTAATGTTAATTTATCTTTGAACAAACTGTTGCTAATAAATAACATAAATTTAAATCTACAGTAACTTACTGGCAAACAGCTGCGAATAATACAGTAATTTCTACAGAAATATTTTACAGTGTAAATGTTCATCCAGTTTTGTAAATGTTTCAGCTGTTGTATACACATATTAAGGGAGCAATCCATTTTATAATTTTGCAAATAAAACTAAAATAAACTAAAAAAACTTTAAGTTTTAGGTTTCTAAACTAAAATAAGTAGATTATCATATATTACATATTAGACAAGCGTCCACCTCCAAACCTCCTCAACTTGCAGAAATATTCTCTGTGATAATGTTTTGTGAACATATTTCAAGACCACATAACTTTGAAGCATAAAAACATAAAACGTAATTTTGAAAGAACTTGCCAGAAAGAAAGCCAAAGTTCTGAAAACGTTCCCTGTCAACTGGTTAACCAAAAAGTACAGCCTATCTTAGACAATATTCTTTGTTTCTTTTGGCAGGCAAAACATATGTACAGGCCTAGGCTACTGTAAAACCATGCACCTACCGTATAACGCTCCAACATCGACCCTGGATATATCATACAGCAATGTCTGTTTCATAGTAGGCAAACAATAAACATCACAACCAGCTAGCAAACGTTTTTCTCCATTACGTATACTATATAGTAAATATGTACTATATGATTGTTAATTGTATGTATTTATTTAAATATATTTTGTATTCATTCTAAATATTTTGACAGCAAAAATCATCTAAAGGCTGCAGGCAGCCGTGACGCGGCAGAATTCCGCGCTTAATAAACTTGAGCACTTCCACTGATCTCACTCCAAACCGGGATTCGGTTCCCAACCCCTCTGACACCCCGCATCACGTGACCGCGCTTCCAAAAACACTTTAAAGGACTCGGGATAGCACCAGAATTCCCACATAAATGAGTTCACACCTCTGCCTCAAGAAACCGTCCCAGGAGCGGACACCCATAACAGAAAAGCCTCACAGTTCCTTCCACTGGGATGATTTCCATTCAGCATCCGTACGAACAGCGCAGCCTTTAAGTAACGGCTCCGTTTTTATGTATATAAGCTAATAACCTAACATGGCATTCACAGACGTGTCCAGTAGTATTTCCCTCGGGTGTGTAATCATTTTCAGCACCGTGCTCTATGCTGTCGACTCTCACCTCTACAACAACCGCTACTTTGGGTAAGTGTTTCATTCATTCAAAGTTTTGTAAACTAGAGTTGTAGTAGTGAGCGCGGAGCGAACGAATCGTTCAGTTGAATCTGTACTACAACACATATATAGCCTACTCTAGACAACAGCAAATGCATAGTGTTAAATAGTGGCTGTAACCAGATGAATGTGTTTATAAAAAAAAAAAAAAAAGAAACTTGTAGGAAGCGCACGCGGAATGGATACGTTAGAGTCTGTTCCTTCAAAAAGAACCGAATGAACCGATTAGTTCAAATGATTCTCTTCTCATTTAGCCAATATCCAGGGTTTGAAAAACTAGTTTTTTAGCTCTGCGCCTCCACAGTTAAAGACTAGAGATCTGTCTGTCTCTTCTTGTCAACAGCGGCTTTATAAAACAAAGCAGTTTCTGCAAGCCAAGATTTTTTCCTTTGCTAAGGCTGAAAAGCACTCCTTGGTGACATCTTAAATACGCAGTATAGACGGGTATAAGCACGAAGTTCAAAGGACTTGATCATAATGGACGCTGATTGACACCTAGGCAAACATTCTATAAGACTAAGTGTGATCTTTTGTTTTCTATTTTATGTATAGATTGTCAGTTGGTTTGATGACATGACAAGCCGAAATCAGACTTCCTGAATTTCCTGGCTGTACTCTATGCTTTTGGATCTCTTATCAGATGTGTGGTTCAAAAGACGTCTCTATACAGACGCCTAATTTCATAAATAAGCTGTTATAACAATTTTAGGCAGTCGTTTCCATAGCCTTTATGAATTATTCAGGGCACAGAAGCTTAAAAGAGCAAAACAATTCACAAAGAGGTGAAAACACTTGTTTTCTGCTTGTCAGGGAGCAATATAAATGCTAACTCAGTCAGAGAGAACTGGGGGAACGCAGGCCTGTCTGAACGTAAAGGGAAAGGGTGTAATGAAAAGGACACTTCCTCCCCGCGGTCTTCTGAGATATCACAGATATCACAATCTGAGTGATGTTAACAACATAGTGCGTTCTATAATGTGATGTTTTGGCTTCTCTGATATTTGTTACCTGACACTTCATTACGACCAATGAAAAATCTCCAGTGATGTGAGATTAGGAATGGGGCTGCTTATCATAAGAATAGCTCTGAAACATCCAAGTTATTTATGGCTCATAATAAACCTCATTTTCTCTGTGGATTTACTAGTATGTTGTCGGACTTCCTCCCTTTGATCAAAGAGACATTCAAAAAAATAGTGTTTATATATATATATATATAATATAAATGCAGTTCAGTTAGCTTTCTTAAAGGGGAAGGTGCTATTAATTCCTGTCCTGTATAGGGTCGTTCATTGTGTTTTTTCTGCACTCCATCAGATGGTTGCTTTACATGGGGCTATAAAACGCACCAATCAACGCCTTTTCACGTATGTGAGGGTGTGAAGAAGCCCAGTACATTTGCCCTAGATCAGCCAAAGAGGCATAACATCATTCCTCACACATTCACCCACTAACCTAAACGCCAAATTTGTCCTAGTGTTGGGACTGAATCGCCGGCTGACATCAGACAGCGAATGTCCTGGATGTTTCTCCAGTCCAGTACAATATTATATCAGGGTTGAAGTCAGGAAATATGAATAACATAGAAGAAACTCAGTAACAGACAAAAAAAAGGGCCACAAGAAGTCCAGTGAGCAAAACAAATGAGAGCATGAATCAGCCTTGCACCCTGCAGCGGAGGAGGGGTTTATTATTTATTTTAAGCATAAGCAGATATTGCATGACACCACACAATAAAGATTCTGTGGGAAATACCATCCAAGACATAAAATACCGCACACAAAGATGTTTCAGGCGTTGCGTCAAGCACGATTTCCTCTGCTTGTGCCATTAGTGCGAGATGACATCCTTAATGATGAACTGAGACCAGTTTTGTGGCTTCCTTGTGTAATGATAGAGCTGGCATGGAGCTGCTCGCACAATTACACCACAAAAAAAGGAGAATGTAACCTGGAGCGGCAGCGTCACTCAAAGCCTAAAAATAGCAGATTGCTTTTAGTGATGTAATGAGGTCATCTTTGGTGTGTTTTGAACCGTTTCAGAGAAAACAACCCTCAGAGAAGCGCTTTTGTGTGTCAGCTAGCTCAATAAAACTGTCTGCTGGCTCCGCCGCTCTTGGAAATATTAGCATTAATCACTGGTACTATTGCTCATACTTAGCGTTAAGGGATTGTTTGAATCCTTGTATTAAACTTCTGCTTGACATGTTTTTGCTGCACACATGAATTGAACCTTAAATCACGCAGCTTGTTGAGAAGAGGTGCTTGAACAGACTTTGCGTGGTGGAAAATATAACATAAAAAAAAGACTCAACTCTTTTCCATATTTAATATTTCATCTTAAGTATGATTTCTGGAGTGTGTACTGCAGGTACGTAAACGTTTTGTATATCAGTGTTTGAAAAGCTGTGGTTATTATATACACTATTGTTCCAAAAGTTAGGGTTCTGGAAGATTTTTAATGCTTTTGAATTATTATTATATTAGGCTGCATAAGACTCAAAAATACAGTAAAAATTCCACAGTAATATTGTGGAATATTTGTAACAGTTTTCTATTTTAAAATATTTTAAAATGTCATTTATTTCTGTGATGGCGAAGGTTTTAAAAGGCATTACTCCAGTCTTCAGTGTCAGAAATGATTTGAATAAACTGCTTAAGAAACATGTCTTGAAAACAGCTGTGCTGCTTATTTTATTGTGGAAACCCCCTTTAAGGATTAATAAAAATAAAAAAAAAAAAGTCAAGAGGAGCATTTATTTAAAATAGAGAGAAAAAAAAACAATAATATAAATGATGTCATCTATTTAATTAATTGTGTGTGTATCTATTTAATTTATCCTTGCTGAATAAATGTATTAATTTCTTTAAAAAAATACTGACCTCAGTATAATGTATAAACATACAAAAATGTACTGTCAACACTAGATCCATGTATTTTGATTTTATTCCAGTGTGTAATTTACAAAACTGCACTGCTTTATTTCCGCAGTGATCAAGTGTTGAGAATAATCCCCAGCAGCGACACGGAGGTTCAAGCAGTCAAACAGCTTTTCCACAACGTGACGGTGAGCCCTTTTCTTTACAGTTTATCACAGTGCTAGAACCGTTATCTTTTCTTGCTCCATCACCGTGTCATTCTCAGCACCAGTGATGCATGAACATCCTCCGCTTCCTATAAGAGTCAGGCAAGAGTTCCTCAGCAACGATCCCATTATTTCCTCCAGAAAAACACTTCCGAACTTAGCTGTCTACAACAGATACAGGCAGCTGTGGAATGGAAATTTGAATTGCAGAGTTTTGTATCACGTAATTCTGACTTTATAACTCGCAATTGTGCGTTTATATAAAAAGTCTGAGTTGTGAGAAGTAAACTTGCAATTGCGAGAAATAAACGGCTGAATTGCGAGATTAAAAAGTCACAATTACCTTTTTGATGTTTTTATTCAGTGAATCCATATCACATTTTTGTATTGATAGCCTGGTGCATTTCTATAGTGGTGAACAGAAACTACAACATATGTTCGGTTTTCCCAATAGCAGCAGAAGAGAGTTATTACAGTGGTCAGAACAGAGAAAGATGTCACATTTACTCCTCATCGCAGGTTTAAACACTCACACGGGAGCGTTAGCCACTTTTCTGTAACTGAGAAAACACAAACTATAGTGCTATAAATGTACTAGATTAACAATGCTAAGAACTGTAGAAATGTGTCACAGTTTGTGAAGAAGTCTATAACCAGTCACTTCCTCAAGGCTAGGGTAGTTAGCATTGTCCTGCTAAACTCACCGTTGACAAATTAACTGTGTGCTCTCAACATTTGTGCAAGCAACATAAACATCGCAAAGATTTCATTATATCACAGTAGTTGTTTTTCCAGCCTTTTTGTGTGTGAAATGGCCTTGTTCCTCTGCCTACTGCCTTTGATGTCACCGCTCAGAAGCGTCTCTAGTGAAAGGCTTGAGGAGACTTGGGTCATTCGATTGTTTCTGCTGTATTTTCTCAAAGTGACATCATCCCATTCACTCACATTTAAATAAAAACACATGCACCTCAGATGATTGAAAACGATATGGCCATTTAAAGAAAATGTTAAAGGCTTATAACCTCTGGATAAAAACATGTCATGGGCCAATGACGTTTGAGCACTTTATTAGACAAGGTTAACAGAGGTCGGTCAGAACGAAACTCGCTGGGCATGTTCGACTCATGGTCCTAAAGGGCTGTAAGAATTTTTAAAGAAATCGGCCATTAGTTGGCGCTAACTAGTTTTTTGGCCCAGTAATCACGTGGTGTTTCACACAGCCACACAACATGGATATCTTTTGATAGATCTCCTCATAATGATCAACTTTGCCTCAGATCCATTGCTGTCAATCAAACCGTTCATTAGTTATTAACAAATATGTTAAAAACCTACTTTTGCGAACTAGTCCCTGTTTTTTCGCTCAATCTCGATCAAACCACTGCAATACTAATCTGTGGACTCTCTAGATCAATAATCATAAAAAAAATTTACATTTTGTCCTTTGGTTAGCTATAATTTGCTTATTTAGAAAATGGGAGTGCGCAGACTATAGGTAGCACTCTAACCATTACTTAAAAAAAGACCTGAAAAACACTATATTTTCACAGTAAATTACCTTAAATCCCTCATACATTCACTTATAGACTATATTTTCATATAATATCACAGATCTCCACGTTCTGAACAACTTTGCCTCTGGGGATTAATGATGTCAATCAAACAGTTTTGACAAAAAAACACTATAATAGATATAACACTTAAACACCGTGTTGTGCAAGAAGTTGCAATTAATAACCACTAGATGGCAGCGGAAGACCACTAATGAGCACACAAACAGTGCTTTTCATGTTTGCTGATGGGGGCATTATAAAATCACTACTTTACCATTTAAAATCACATTTAGTTATAGTTTACCATTTTGCTCATAAAGTTTTTACAATTTTGCGAGACAATCATTACCGAGAAACCTGAAAATATATTTTTTTTTAAAAAGAAAACATGCAATAACTGTTACCTATGATTTATTTCAAATATCTAAAATTGCAATACAATGTGTGTGAATGTATACCTGTGTTTGTGTGTGTGTCTGTGTGCTTGTATTAATATAATAGTTTAACCATTTAAATTCTGTCTGTGTGTGCTTGTGTGTAAGCATGCTTACTGAGTATTAACCATTTCATTTCTGTCTGTCTGTGTGTGTGTGTGTGTGTGTGTGTCCATGTTTGTATTAATATAATAGTCTAACCATTTCATATCTGTTTGTCTGTGTGTGACAATGACAGCAAATCAGAAACCGTCCTGCTATCACAAGCTCGAGAATTTAAAGCAGCAGAGCAGATATCAATTGTTGGTGTGGGACGACATTTCAACACTGCTTATAAATGCATTCAGATGACAATTATATAGTTTCATCATATAGGCCTACATCAAAAGAGTACAAAGGCTTCTCTAAATAACAATGCAACTATACGTAGATGCACAGGCCCAGTCGTCATAATATCATACTTTTATACAGTATAATCGTTTTCACAGTATAAATGGGTCTTTATAAACGGAAACATCTATATCTGCATCCTTCAATTTCAAACAACTATCAAGCTCCCGTCACTTACAAGCGATATACTCTCAGCTTTATTTAACACATTTAACCATATTTAATCTTTCCCAATGACTTTCCCCTCAATGATCGCTATAGCCGACTTTCTTAATGTTTGTATAGTGAGGTGTTTTCTTTTTCAGTCGCCTACTTTATTGACAAGACATGTTTATCGTCTCAGTCATGCTTTCTTTGTGCATGCAAAATCTGCTTCAAGAGCACAGCAGTCGCACACCATCAAAACAAACGTGTCAAATCTGGTTCAACTGCCAGGTTTGTGAGCATCTGTTAGGAATGCAGCACAGCTCTGAGGTTTTCTGCATGGAGAGCGGAACTGTTTTATGTCTGATATCCCTTACTCACAAATTAAAGTGTTGTATGTAACAAAGCATATAATTTGAAATGCAAATATTTATTATAAGCCAATATAAATCAGAACTGTGTTCAGTGCACTTTTTCAGGTCAAGAAATAAGGTCTAGGAAATGCAGTCCGTGATCCCCTCTGTTGCTGGTGTTAAGATGGGCCATCTGAAGAGTTCTGTTCTTTGTGTCTTATTAAACGGGCCTGTTGTTGTAGCCAAAGTCAACAGCGTAGTGACTTGGCAAGCGTACAAAGGAGGCCGATGATGCAAATCTGAGGTTATGCTTCAGGGACTGGTATCTGGGCTGCTATAAAGGCTCAGGCATATGCTGGCAATCTAAAGTGGTTTTGTGGATCCACACACCGAAATAGATAATTTCAGTCAAACGCTGTGATCATTGCGGCTCACTGAAGCTCTGATTCAAGCTGTCTGTGAATGGGCTGAGTCAGCAGGTCTCTGATCTACAGATCGTACAGCACTGGGAAAAGCTTTATCTGTAATCTCAACTCTGGTTCAAAGATCTTACAACGTGCGATAAACGGCTTGAATTTCAAGGACCTGATTTCTTCGCGAAGATTGCTTTATCTGTTAATTTCTCATTGTCTTGGAAATGTGCCGTGTACATGTTAACCATGAACAAATGTATTTATTTTGTTTGTTTGGCTATACAACATTCTGAAAACTAAACCAATTATAAGCAATGGCCCGGTTTCAGAGACAGGACATAGCCTAAGCCAGGATTAGGCTGTAGTTATAGGACATTTAAGTAATTTTTTTTATAAACATGCCTTAAATGGGTCATACAAATGCAATTTTCCACAAGCTTATATGATTCTTTAGGATCTTAATGGAAAGTTTGTAATATAGATTGCTTTCAAAGATAGTGTAAGAAACGCTAATTTTCCCCTGTCAACAGCTCTTTAGAAATCACTGTGTGTACTTCCCCTTTAAATCTTCACGAGCTCTGCTGACCGCACCCCTTTTTTCCGAAGCACTCTCGGAGGATCTTTTTTAGCCTTATTCATAGTGAAACTTGCTAATTAGCACATTATTAGGAAAGGCAATTTGCAAAGATTCTTTAAAAGGCATTATACTCACTGCTTCTGTAGGTGAGGCTGGATCATAAATGATTTGCGCGAACATAAAAGCATTCCGGTTGATCAAGTGCGCATTTCCCTTTAGAACCAAACGTAACGTTAATCCTCTGCGTCTTCAGTCACTCAGATGTCGGGGTTAAATCACTACTGCTATGTTCATTAATACATTCAACAACAAAACACCTCAATGTCTTAGAAGTCTTACCTGTCTCTGTGTCTCGGTCTGATGACGGCTCACTATGGGCGGGTCTGAGGTAAGATACCAGTTCAGTCTGTGTGATATGCTGCTGTCAATCAACTATTGTGGGAGTGGCCTCTGTCAGTGTGACGCCACACTGACATGCATTTGAGAATGGCTTGATTTCAGAAGGGGCAACTTATTTTCTTTTAATTTAATAAAACTACTGGTGGATCTTTGTCATGTTAGTGTGGTTGTGTACACACTCTCCCAACACACATTTCAGTCCAAACTGCTTGAAAAAGTGCATGTATACCAATGTATGACCCCTTTAAGACAAAGACACTGGCATGTTTTAGGATCATTCAGAGCAAGTTTGTGTCAGTTGAAACAGCACCGATTTAAATTTTAGTCTAGGACTGTCTGTGAAACTGGGGACATGTTTTGAAATGTAATGAACATTGTAAAGCACTTTTCATGTTTAAATTCAAATTATGTGAAATATATCTAGGTAAGATTTCAGCACAGGGACCAATTCTTACTATTAAAGGGTTACTCCACCCCAAAATGAAAATGTAATCACTTACCCTCATGTCGTTTCAAACCTGTGAAAGCTTTATTTGTCTTGGGAACACAAGATATTTTGGAGGCCTGTGACTGCCACTGATTGCAGAGTAACACTGTCAAAGCCCAGAAAAGTATGAAAGACATTGTCTGAATAATCCATCTGTCATCAGTGGTTCAACTGTAATGTTATGAAGATAGGAGTATACTTTTTGTAGGGGAAAAAACTCCCCAAAATAATGTCTTTTCAGCACTGTATAGTGTCACTGTAATGTTTTCTGGACCCTGACAGTGTTTATTACTTGACAATCAGTGGAACTGTTACAAGCCTCTTGGTTTTCATCTAAAATATATTAAATTGTGTTCCAAGGAGGAACAAAGCTTTTACAGGTTTGGAATGACATTGGGGTTAGTGATCAATGACAAAAAAAAATCATTTTAGGGTGAAGTAAAACTTTAAGTTGCTTATTAGCATTCCTATTATTAACATATTGAGAGTTTATTAGTACTTTTAACATAATTCTACATGACCAATCCTACCAATACTTAAACTTAACAACTACATTACTACCTATTAATAGCAGGACATTTGGAGTTTATTAAGGCAAATAGTTTGTTAAGGGAGAGAATTGGACCTTAAAATTAGAAGACCTTAATATTTTGTTTTGCTTTATCTGCTTTGTAAGTTTAGCTGTGGACATTCATGCTTTGTTTTTCTAATAAAAGTAAATAAATAAATAAAAAGAACTACACATTTTTGTACAAATCACATCATTACAAATTCACATAAAATTGACAAGAAAGTAATCTAATGAGATCAGATAAGTGAAAATTATAAAACCATATGGCGTTCCTTCTTCTGTGCAAATTGAGATGTTTCCTTTCCTACTTTCAGGTGTTGTCCCCAGACAAAATAAACCAGTATAATCTCTAAACCACAAGAGATAAATCTCAAACATTTCTCAAATTTGTCCAATATCAGAGTTTCTAATCTGTACATTCAATAATAGCAATTATATATATATATATATATATATATATATATATATACAGTATATAACAGTACACATTGCCCCTCTTCTCTTAAACTCCCTTTAATCAGATTTCACTAACATTTTTTTGCATATTCATTGTATCACAACACACATGGCATCAAACCTGGCCTTCCAAAACTCTACAACGGAGATATGATTTTTAGGAAGATATTTTTATGCAGAAAGAAATTCATACATGTTTGGGTGAGTAAATGATTTTTCATTTGAGCACAAGAACAACATTCCTGCTTGATTGACTTTAATGATATTCTGCAGGTGGACCTTTGGAAGCCAAACAGTGCATTTATGATTCAAGAGAACAGCTCAGTAGACGTTCATGTGGGACAGAACAAGACGCAATGGCTAAGAAGACATCTTCGCCAAGCGCACATCCACTATGAGTGAGTCTGCTCTTTTTCTCTTGGGACTTATATTAGAGCGAACTCCTCTTACACCTGCGGGTGAAACATCGGTTTCTGGGGGACACGCATTTGAGTTCTACTCGTATTCTGCAGACTTTGATTTGCCTGTGCCGAAGGATCCAGAAATGAAACTGGATTCAGAGTAGTGCTCGCTCCATCAATCATCCAGATCAACAGCAACAATGAAGCTTATCTCATGCAGCCAGAAGCTTTCATTGTCGTCCCTTTCCCCAGGGAGGCCTTTTCTTCTATTCCTCCTCTCCTTCTCATGGCTGATGTATTTGAGCATATTTACACGCAGAAGTGATACCTCAGAGGATTCTGGGTAATGGGACTGTTTAAGAAAGAGAAATATATGCGTCTAGTGCTTTGTTTACTCCAGTTTAGAGACCTCTTTCTCTACTTTGGTTTTGACAGGTCAAATAGATAAATTGTAGCATTTTCATTCATGTCCTTAGCCAGTAAATACATAAGTAAATAAATAAATAACAATAATGTTCATATTTATATATGAGTAATTGAGTATATGATATTATAATATATATGATATTGAGTATACCTAACTTCAATTAGAAAGAAAACACTTGAATTTTCCTCGTTATTTCGTTATTTTTGTTAGCTTCAAAATAAGCAAACGTTTGCATCAAAATGCTATGTTAAATGTTTAACCCAATCTTCTGGGTAGTTTTATTAACTCAACTGTTGTTGTTTAAAATAAACAAAATAAAATAAACAAGTTTACCAAATAAGTCAGGCTTGTTTTAATTAGTCTGACTTATTTTGAACCAAATCAACTGACAATAAGCCAGACTAACTTAAATAAACCTGGCTTATTTGGTAAACTTGTTCTATGGAACAGGCCCCTGCTCACACGAACAGTTCCTTTTCAGGAACTCGAGCTGCGTCGACGAGACGCTTTGGGAATGCCCTCAGCGTGACGGCTCTGAACAGTGTGTAGAATCAGCCAATGGAAAATTGGGACGTCAGAGGCAGGTGACGTCA
>JAUMHP010000082.1:8505235-8518704 GCA_032361065.1 Enteromius trimaculatus | reverse complement strand
TGTGGCTTTCCTAATCAAGTCCAGTCAGTATAATCAAACACAGCTGGACTCAAATGAAGGTGTAGAACCATCTCAAGAATGATCAGAAGAAATGAACAGCACCTGAGTTAAACATATGATTCTCACAGCAAAGGGTCTGAATACTTAGGACCATGTGATATTTCCGTTTTTCTTTTTAATAAATCTGCAAAAATGGCAACAATTCTGTGTTTTTATTTCAATATGGGATGCTGTGCCTACATTAATGAGGGAAAAAAAGAACTTAAATGATTTTAGCAAATGGCTGCAATATAATAAAGAGTGAAAAATGTAAGGGGGTCTGAAGGCGTTCCGCACCCACTGTATATATAAGGACATACAGTAGGCCTATATATTTTGAAAATATTTACATGTATATATTTATATTCATTCATATTTGTCTTAAATATATACACGCAAGTGTGTGTATTTATTTACAAAATACATATACAAAGTGCACACACATAGGCCTATTATGTACACAAAAACCTATATATATGAAATATATATATATATATGAAAGATTTATTTGCAAAAACAGATCACTTTTTTTATTTTCGAAAATCATGTTTTTTTTTATTATGTAAGCTTTTTAAATTGAGATTATTGGAATATTTGGAATGCGCAATGAAACATGGAAATCAGTCAATTAAATTTTGTTAAAACATGCAAAAACTGTTTTTAGCTGAAAATTCATTTTAGTCTTAATTTAAGTATAGTATTTAATAAATGCAAATTATATTTAGGCTTTTTATATTATTATACTTATCAATGGCTTTCTAATAGATTAATTATGGCTGCAACAATTTCATAAAATTACAAAATAGCATCCAATTTAATAAAACGTTGTTATTAATAAAACTTTGAACAGCTTAAGATCATTATTAGATTCCCTCAAAATATCCTACCTCTTCAGAATACTGTTGTTTAATTAGGAGTAAATGTGGTTACATAGGCTTAAGTTTTTTTTCTTTTTCTTTCCAAAACATAACTTTAAAATACTATAAAACGTATGGACGACATAACCACAGGTATCTATGACTATATCTATAACCACAACTACCACAAGGAAGTGAGTTTACTTGTTTGATATATCTGACAACCGCACTTCTTTATTCACATTTTTTCTCTCTCTCTCTCTCTCTTTAAAGTATTTATTAATTTATTATTATTTAATTGGTAATCTGTTCATGTATAACTTATTTATATTAATTATTTTAGTTTATACGTTATTATATTTAAAAATTATACCCTCTCTCACTTCTCACTCTGCCTCACTGCGGCCGTTTTTACGTGCGTGACGTCATTTCCTTCCAACATGGCGCAGGCAGCAGGTCGCTGATGGAAAACTGAGGGATTTACCCCACCTTCTGGCTTTATTTATGTTTCTCTATTGAGGGCACCATCCGCCGGAGAAAAACTCAATCATACGGGAATATCTAAAAATCACGGATCCAGCCTCCATTGGGACAGGTTCTCCTCGCCCCGTCGCAGCGCGTCATGTATGAAGGCAAAAAGACGAAAAACATGTTTTTAACCAGAGCTTTGGAAAAGATCTTGGCCGACAAGGAGGTGAAAAAGGCTCATCACTCGCAGCTGCGCAAAGCCTGTGAGGTGGCACTAGGTCAGTATGATCTCGAAGCGTTGATCGCGGGTGTTTTAGATGTTTAAGATCTGCATGTGTGGCTTTAATCCTACCGGTAATGAAACGGAGCAGCTTCAGATCAGCTGCATGAATCCAGCAGCATTGCGGAAGTTATTCTCAATCTACCTGAAAAAACGCCTCAATCTTAACCTGTAACGTTACTTGCTTCTTAAGCATTAAATGTCGATCACTGTGCGCTCTTAGCTTGGATAAATCATGTTTATTGCACGTACGAATGAGGAAACAGGTAAAGGAAAGCAGGAACTGACAGGGCGAGTTTGTCCTCTTTGACAGGAGCTTGAAAAAGCCTCTTCATCATACGAGCTGTGCGCAGAATAAACTATTCATGTCAGAATACAAAATCATTTTATATGCTTTCGACTTAATTTGAGTGCCACTGACCATGTTTTTCGATCGTTACGTGTAAAGACCCCACCTGTCATATTACAATAACAATGACGTTTTAGTTTTGCCTACAGGCTAAGCTTCTTATACGGGACTACAGCGTGCAAACCACACTGTCATATCGTTTAAATTCGCGGAAATGTTTTTTGTGCTATCCACAATTACCCCCAATAACAACAATGACTGGGCAAGATCGATAGAAACGCAGACGGGGATGCTTGTTTGCATTCGTCTCGTCGCAGAATTACCTATCTATCTTTAAATAAGACGAGTATATATGCTGACGGAGCTTAAACTTTATAAAAATGTGTTGTAACGATGCGCAATTATTGTGCCTTGCAGTCACAGGCTCCGCCGAGTTGTTCATTCAAAACGGATCTTTTGAATGATTCATTTGAGCCGATTAGAAAGCGTTCGGATCACTCTGCTATGAGCTGGAACATTTGTCGCAAACTTCACATTTTAACCAATACTTAATTAACAAACTACTGCGTTTTGTGACTAATTGTGCATTTCACTATACAAAAAGAGAGGGTAATTTGCGCACAGTTGCACTTTTCAGCGATGACTCAAAGGAGTTGGTGAATTGGTTTGTTTGAACGTACTGCCCAAAAGAACCGATTCTCTTACATGAATCAGAGTAGTTTGCGATGGGCGTAACGGAAGTGTTGTTTGCAGGATAGGGGTTGTGCTAGTCTATAAGGGCTTGTTTGGGATAAGGTGAATGTCTCTACCTCTGTCATGCATTTCTCATTATGAGTGGTCAATAATGCATGCACGGTGGAAGTTGAATTACAGTGCATTATTAAAGGGGGAAGAAAGCAATGGCTTCCAGGCTTTCGGCTGGAATAACATGCACCGTGCGTTCTGCATGCAGAGTTGTTGGTTTAGCTTGCTTTACTGCATTGCAAGCTGTCAATTGTTTACAGTTAGTCTGTAAAGCATTAGGCACAGCGATGTCACTTTGATCATTTTGAAACATAAAGGAAGCATCTCGCATGTTCAGAGAAGCCGTGATTCAATTCACGTACAAGAAGATATGAAGATGTAAAGGACAGCCACAGTCAAATGGAGTGGCAGAAAGTTTAATCTATTTCATGCCACTTGGCAAACACAGGGAGAACGGTCAACCCTTTCTTTCTGTGCTGGTTAGTGAATAATTTAGATCCCATCTAGTGAGCTGTGTTTTTACACCACTAAGACAAAGTTCCCAGCGCAGGCCTTATCCTCGCAAATCTGGTCTCTGGCTACTTAAAAGATGAGACGGGCTTACTCTGATTACAAAGGACTGATGCATACAGCAACATTTAGCAAAATTGTAAAATGGGCATATAGATAGTAAACATAGTTAATGGTAAAATAATTGAATTAGCTACCAACTCATTCATTTGTTTATTTATTTTTAATATCCCTTATTAAAAAGCATGTGTGGTAGATACATATTGCCTTTCTGCTGAGCAGCACAGGATATATAGTCTGTTTTTTTGCATATGTAGGATTGCATTTGACATTTGGCTTTGATGTCCGAGTTATGACATCATCTGTCAGTAATCGTAATTGTCGGGCCACGGTTCATTTGTCACACTGGAGTGGGGCACATGCCTCACTTGAATCTGTGAGCTCGATTCATCTACAATTTCAACCATTCCCTCGCTTCTCTTTGTGAATATATATTGAGAAACGAAGTTTGTATATCTTGGAAAACGATTGGTATTTCTTTAATAGAAGTCTAGCGATAAGTGACGACACGCTAATAAATGTCAATAAAAGGCTGTGAGTGTAAGGTGTTTGAAATATTGTTCTTTGCAGATACAGCAAGCATACTGTTCTCATGTGGAGCTTTTGAAGCGTTGAACAGTCTACTGTATGACCTTTCTTTTAAACTATATGTATGGTTTGGGAAAATGAGCCTTCAAATAAGCCTTCAGTGGCAGTCAAGCACATTTTAATAATATCTTCTTAAAACATGCGCTCAAAAAAATAGCTTGTTGATGTAACTTAATAAAATTGACACACATTTCCATTCATTTGAACGGATTTATTTGAACTTTAAGTAAATTAATTGTACCGATGAGTTGAATTCATGCTAATTTAATGAGATCAAACCAATTTCATTTGACATGTTCTGTAAATGTTGCCTGAACATAATTCACTCTTGCTGTACAGACTGGCTTGTTTTTGTTTAGTATGGGAATGTAACAGACATCATGACACTTGATCACATGCTAAACATATTCTGTACATCTGCAACACGCTTGCAGTGATCAAGTAAAAATGGCCTCATCGTTGGCGCTAGCACACAGCTCATGTAGCCACAGCTTAACCACAAACATATAAACTCTTTTAAATGTCAAATACAACCGAACAAACTTAATAAGGTCTTTCCCTTTACTTAAAACACATGAAACAGCATTTAATTTCAACATTTCTTCTCCGAATCTATCCGTATGCAAAGCATGCTGGGAAATAGAAATCCACTGCCCAGTTTCAAAGTAAATAATTTGTCCAGGCCCAACACAAATGGTTTAAGTTAACTTAATATTTAACAAATGTGATTTCATTGAGCATAATAAAATTGAGTGCAAATGATAGCCGAGTAAAAAAGACTAAAGATTTGTGTTGTCTTAGCTTATTTTATTTAAGTAAACTGAGCTAACAACTAAAATCATTTAGAGTGTGCACGAGTAAATGATTTTCATGTTTGGTTGAACTATCCCTTTAAATATCTCCTTTGAATGCCAATGAAGTCATGAAATTCATGAAAGTGTTGATATTTTCTGAAAGTGAAGATGGATTTCTTAATGACAGCCTAGATATAGAGTTTCTTGTCCCTTAAGCACAATAAATACTTATAGAGCAGGTAGAACAAGTTCATCGTCTTCTTTTTCAGCAAGGACTTCCTCAGTTCAGACTGAATAGACAGGACCCTGCGGCTGGGTCTGATCTTTTTTACCGCACACATATCGACCTTAACCAAACTCTGATGAGCATTCAGGGGACCTCTCGCAAATGCTCTAGTTTGTTGTGTAGATTCAGGTCTTAAATACTTTGAAAAGCCTTAAAATAAGCTTTCTTCAATAACAAAATATTGGTGATGGGCTTTTTTATTCGCATTAAAGATTTTATTAAAGTTGGCACCTAAGCTCTGCAGCCAATGACAAAGTCCAAGGTTCTTTGGAATGAACGCTGTGTTGTTGTTTGCTTTGAATTGCAATGTGTGATCTTCCATGTTTTGTAATTTTTTGTTGTGAATATAACAGTTGAGATCAGGATGATAATAATGAACTAAAATTGAAAATGTACAAATTTTTTTATTTTTTTATTTTTTTTAACTGGTTACCAAGAAAACATTTAGCCTATATTTTTTTCTCAGTTGAACTTGGAATATTAAAATACCTTATAAAAAAAAAAAGAAAATTAATGAAACAATGCAGACTTATTAAAAGAAAAAAAAAAATATTAAAAAGGCAAAACAAAATTTATTTCACTAAAATTAAAATAAACGTAGAAAAAAACAAAAAACAAAACATGAAGTCAGAATCTTAGCAGTATAGTCCACTCATAAGTGAATGTTTATTCACCGTTTATGTCATTCCAAATTCATGGGACTTTCTTCTGTGGAATGTAAAAGTAGATATTTTGAAGAGTGTTGGTCTTATTGATTTCAAAGCATAGCATAGGTTGAGTAAATAATGCTAGAATGTTCACTTTTGAAAGTTAGTGAGTCACCAAAGGTCGGTGAAGTGTTTATAGAGACTTTTTTAAATTAGTTTTCTTAAATATTCATTTTAAACAAAGTCTCTCAAGGATCCCAGTCACTGCTTCAGAGAGACTGTATGCCAGATAACTATTTCCCAGTTCACCTGCCTCTGACAGGTTTTAAAAACCTTCCTTCCTTTTGGGTCCTGCCTGTTGTGTCTTTGCAAAATATCCCATATCTCACAGAAACACAAGTTTAAAGCCTGTACTATATTAAAAAGGCTAATTGTGATTCATTGCACTATTAATATTAATGTACTCTCATTGTTTTCAAGACACCTGCGCAGAAACTGAGAGTAAGCAGTAAGATCAGGTGTCCACATTTATAATTTAGCTTTCAGACTGATGGTATATTACTCACTCCTCCTAACACTTCAGGCGGTTTCGAGTCCTGTTTGCACCTGTACTATTCATCATAAAAACTTTCTTAATGGCCCAAAACAAGGAAGGAGTTTAAGATTCTAGTTCAGATCCTAAATAACAAATATCATAGCTTTCTGAGTTGCTTTTTTTATGTTCTTGTCTGTTTCTCGTCACTATAACTGTCCACCCGTTTTTGGTTCCTTATAAAAGCATAGATGAAAATTGTTTTTGAACTTTTAAGTGCTTTTTAGAACAAATGATTGCATGTGTGCATGCGTTCCCTTAATAAAGAAAGTGGAATTAAATGCGTGTGCCGTCTGGCTTATCCTGGCTCTCCTGGTGAGGATTTTTGCTTTGCTGCACACATGGTGAACGAGGTGAATGTATTTCATTTTGTGGCCCTGGGTTTATTGTTAAGATGGTTGGTGCATATTTGCACACGTGTCTTGAAAGTTTCAAAAGATGTAATTTCGGTTATTAAGATGCAATCTCACAGATTGAACACCTCGCCATGGCTACACCGTTCTTCTCATTCCCCAAAACCTGTCTCATAATTACCACAAAAGCCGTGTACTCTATGAAAGGCATGTAAAAATATGGAATTAAAATACTTAAATACTTTTAATATGAAGTTATAGTGTGTTTTACTTGTATTTTAAATCACGCTTTGGTCGCTGATCTGGTATCTTAACTCTATTTTGTTCTTACAGTGTGCATGTGCAGTGCATTAAAACAAAATTGACCATTTAATATAAAATTTATTTTTTTCAGATAAAACGCCAGCGTCACTTAGATCTCTTACCAGACACTTACTGGCCTTTGTAAATAATGCATCATCTTTCAGTAGCAGTAACTCATTCTGTCTCTGACAGGTGCTAAATTAATCATAATTCTGCCTCATGTTAATGAGAGACAATGCCATTTGACCACTTTTAGTTCTTTTAGTGTGTTATGAGATCATAGAGTTAGGGATGCTAGAGGAGTAGGTAGTTATTGGCATTTTAGGTTGATACTAAACTTGCTTTATATCTCTCTAGAGTAAAAATGTGCATTTTTTAATGTTGTTGACTTTAATGAAAGATATATATTCGGACTGCAAGGTACCAATTAAAATACCGTTGTTATCATGGAATCAATGCTCTGTTTTGGCATGTTTATAATATTTGTATGAGTATAGTTGCTACTGGACTTGGCTCTGTGTGGATCATTTAGGTCAACATATCATTAGTATTGTATTTGTTTTAACTAGAATGCAGAAACTAAAATTAAGGTTTTCACGAGGCTGACAACTGAAGCTACCCAGATTGGGTAATTATATTTGGGTGTTTTAACTTTTTATTATGTTAAGGTTTTTAGGTGATAATTTGAACCAGTTATAGTAACTTTTTTGGCAGCTAGACGGCTTTTGAATTTTCAGCCAAACAAATTTTGCATATTGATAGTTCATCATCAGTTTTGATGGTGAAGTGCACCCACACCGCTGACATGATATGTGCCAGAAATAAATTAAATGTGTAATCAGAAAAGTACCAATAAAACGCCAATGGTTTTCGCTCTCTAAAATAGGGATGTGTGATGGTGAGGAAATTTTCACACTGGTATATAAACTTGTGACAAAACCGGTATTACAAACAATACCAGCTGTATGGATACTTTCACTTTTGAATATGCGATTTTGGTGTCACATTTTACAAGAAAATAAGTGTCTGTTGGACTTCACCTTTATATTTTTTACTTTCTAAGACTAAAACAAATACTTGAAAGATGGAATCACTATATTCTTAATCGTATGTAAGAAAGTTATTATAATAATTATAAAATGTCTCTGTTATGTTCAACAGGCATTAAGAGAACATGTTAATTTCGAGTACTCATATCGCTGACAGTAGTAGTACAGCCTGGATATTCTCGTTTAAAAAGCGCAGTTGCAGCCCTCAACTGATGTTTATGTTGTCATGTTTTGGTCTGAAGCGCTACCCTCCATCTATCTCCCAATCACGAAGTCAGTAGCGTTTCAGGCATCCAGGTTGCCTGATCTTCATTAAAGTGACGCGACTGCAACAGCTACTAAAAAAAGTCTAACAATTCGAGTACGAAACTTAAAAGATCTCTCTATGAATCCGAAAAACGGCGTGACAATGTGCGAAATAAGACAAGGATTTGCATTGGAGAAGCGTTTGAACAATGGAGATGGATAAAAGCAGCTTATCTGGCAACCCCTAGTCATCGGGGAGGGGAGACACCGCTCAACAGTATTTTGAAAGCGATTGCAGTACCAGTTTTGGCCATACGGTTCCTTTACTAAAAAGCCAACTACAATAAAACAATTCAAGCTATAACGTTTATTGACAAAATCAAAAAAGATAAGGCATGGCCTGTTCCACATGTTGTATTATACATCAACTAAATTATGATAAGTTTATCAAAACTGTGAAATCAAATAAATAATAATAATTTAAAAAAATCACCTACTTTCAAATGGAGCGGCAGTTAATACACAGAGCCATAGATCACTGATAAACAACGCAATATCACGTTCATAATCGTAAGTGCCTCATTTGCTGTTTGCATGTGATTGCTGTTTTTTTTTATTCGGGAGAATAATTTTGGTTGCTGAATTGTCAGTGCATCACCGATTTTCACTTTTTGGGCAATAACCAAAAATAATTTTTGCAATCCCCATCTTAAAATACTCCAATTAGTTCCATTACAGTGTGTCCTACCAGTGTCTGGAAGTAGTTTCACCGATTTTTGATGCAGAAACCATGTTTGATTTGTTTCAGAAACCATGGCTTGTTAATTAGTGGAGTAAACCCATGCGGTTACACACGCGTGCAATTGTTGTTGTTGGCAGGGCTACACCAGGGCCACCCGCTCACGCCCCTCATGTTGCGTTGTCCAGACAACCTCCCTCAGCATTTCCTGTTCAGGGCCTAAATTTAATTAAAACTAGGTATTTCTCTTTCTCCTGCACAATGCGGCTGTCAATGGTCCAATGCTCCCTTCTCAAGCGCAGAGGACCTGAGCCGGGTGTTTATCTCTGCGGGTGAACAGAGCTCACTGCCTTCCCCTTCCACTGGGGCTCTGCTTTTTGGAAGCGTTTGTGTTTGTGTATGAGAAATGGTTTGTGTCTGTTTGGTGGGCGGATGCTTGATACTTCAACTGTGGGCTAAATAGATACATTATGCAAATTAGTCTCTGATGTTGTTTACCTTCCATAGACGGAATGCCGTCATGACAGGATCATCAAGGAACCAAGTGCCAAGTGAAACACAGCAAGGTCTCGAAACAGCTACCTAGAGAAGGATGAAAGTGTGGCGTCTAATGTTTTGGTTTGGCGACAATGTTCTACTCATACATGCAGAAATAAATGGCAATGCTTTGTTATGTGTATGTTCTATATACAACTATTTCTAATGTATTCCAGCCAGCTTCTGTATAGCACCTTTTATGGTTAACACTTACACCTTTGGTGACAGGTGGAGCCCAGGTGAGAATATTTCAGGGTTGTAACCAGGCCCAATTTAGATTCAGATCATGTTTTCTGGGGGAGAAAACGAGTTTGTCAGCATGGTTGCATTTACTTAAAGCCTTATCTAAAAAATATATTTTTAGATAGGTTTGTCGTAGGTTAGATTTACAATACAGTAAAACAAATATGTATATTACAAATAAGAATGCATGTTTTATCCTTTTGCGCAATTGAAAATGTCATTTATTCCTGTGATGGCAAAGCTGAATGTTCAGCTGCCAGGCATATCCTTCAGAAATCAATCCTTTTTTCCCTAAATGACAGGTTTAATATCCAAATTTATTCTGGCTCAGTTGCTTCTTGTCGTAAAAACAAAAAAGCCTTATGATTTTCACATCCAGGTCTTATGAACGGAAACCCACCCATAAGAACTAGAGCCTTCAGATTCTTAAACTTGTCCGCCAGATTTATTCATCCTCGAAAATACTAGGTTTGTAAGGCAAGAGGAGTTCATTTAAATAGTTTCTCTGGTTGTCGAGTGTGCCGGCGCGGTGTGAATGTGAGTGCTTTGAAATGGTAATGCGTCTGTAAGAGTGAAGAAAAAAAAACGCACCGCTGCTCTCAGGTAACACTAGTCACCGTTGAGAATGGGATTGGGAGTGGTTGGGAAGCTCTAATGGTTTTGGTAAATGTCACCTCAGTTAAGCAGGTTTACGACCGGCAGTCTGTGCTCCAATCACAATGTGGATTCTTTTGATCAAGTAAGGATCAGACCTCTGTCTGTCAGTTTTGGTTTCGGGAACTTGTGATTCCACCCTATCCTTTGACTGGAGGAGATCAAGTGGGCAGCAGTTCAGAATTTCCCAAGGGCCGGAGGGACTTGGATGTAGACGTTTCGTGAAAGAAGCTTGGATGCTTGAGAGTTGCAGAGTGATACCACACAAGAAAGAACGAAGGAGGATGCAAAGAACGCCCTAATAAGACCCCACCTTACACCGCCTGCATGGCCTCCATTCGCATACCCTCTGGTTATGCAAACGGCTTCAGTCTTGCAGTCTGCATTCATTGCATTAGTGTGCGCGTGTTGCCTTGGTGTTGATCACATGGTGTACCGCACAACTCCCAAAGGACCCTACTGTTTATCTTTCCCCAGCGTCGGAGCTGCAGCATGTGTGAACTGCAAAACATGCCACCATCCGCTTTTTGCTTAATTGATGGAACAAACCGGCAACTGGAGACTGAATTAGCTCTGAGTTGTTTGCCTTGGTGAAAGTGATTCAGAGCAGTCTAAAACACCTATTCGAAATACACTTTTGCAATCGTGATCAAGAGCGAAATAGCAATATGCAATTACAGAGCTCCCCTGCAATTATTGCCAGTATGAAGGAGAGAGACTGTCAACAGTCGGGGGTTTTCTGCTGTCCTGCAGAGTGAAGCTCCCCATGGTGTTGCTGTACCAAGTGACATGTCACGGCATGCTCTCGGCCCACCGTATCCACCGTGAGTGAAAGTAAAGCTATTTCTGCTTCGTTACAGTTGCGACTGACACCTCCAGAGCTCATATATTCTCAGGTGGAGCATGAACACCTTTGACGACAATGTGTTTGGCATTTATAATGTCCCACGCAGGCCCAACATTCCTGACCAAGTAGTCCTGTTTTCTGTTTAAGCAAAGAGCGGTGGACAAACAAGTCCCCACAGGTTTAGACGTTATGCACAAATTGGCAATGAGGGTTTAATTCAAGATGTTTTATAGGGTTTTTTTGGATCTATTAAAAGTGAACCGGAAGAAAATTGGGAGAAAGAGATGGGGGGGGGGGGGGGGGGTTGGAGTCGAACTTGGGATGCCCGAAATGCAACAACGCTACATTTTGGCTCGCTGCCCATGTCACTCCGATTCATTTCCTGTCATCTCTAATATACTCTCAATTAAAGTGAATGATACATTGGTACGAGTGTTGTGACTGTATTATAAATAGTTTTCTGTAATTGGAAAAAAAAGCCAAATGGACTTATTTCTGTTAATTATTTGCCAAGGCAAAATTTCTAGTGTATAATTCGACAGTAAAATATGTATTAAAGATAAAGCTAAGATAAATTATAAATATTGGATAAAGTTACATTTTAAATGTGTTAAATTATTAAAATTTAAATTGAATATAAAAATAAAAGCTAATTCCAAAATAATAAGTAGTGCTATAATAGTACAAAAACAATGCTAAAATTATACTGACTGGTGTCGTGTCAGCTTTTAAATTTATATATTAAAATAAATATTAATTTGATAACACTGATAAATTTTTTATTCACCGTTTTAGTGTTTCGTTTAGCTTTTATTTTGACAAAATGCTTGTCATTGCTAACGTTTATTTATTTTTAATTTTTTTTTACCTCCCCTTGAGATTTTAGTCATACCATCAGTTACGCAATCGCTTGGTAAGATCACCCAGAGAGCAAATGAACACGGTCATCCTAGAGCCCGACTGCATCAATTATTGGGTTGCGGGTTTGGTTTCCATTAATTGCGCTGGTGTCATTGCTTTGATTGGAGTGAATCACGGCTCTGTGTGTGTTAGATGATAGTGGCATCACACTTTGACAATAGTACATTATTTCATCTCGCTGAACTGTCGGCGCTTTTCCTTAGAGCACAATTATCTCCAAGTCGCCATCAGCATCGCAACTCATCCAGAGCTGATACATAATTCATGCTGGTTATGAGTGTTTATTTTATCCTAAAGCGAAGCAGCTTCTGTAACATTCTCTCACAGATGTTTTAATGTATGGCCACGCAAACAAGCTTGTTCCTGTGATTTGGTAATTGTTTTTTTAGTTGTTTTTAAAGTGGTTTTCCTCTTCCCTTTTAGAATATCTAGTAAAACTGTATTGCCTCTTTCGTATCATCTCTTTCCCTGGCAGCTGAATACAGTAGACCTGTTTGCGTCTATTTATTTTCCCATGGCTATGTGGAATGCCGTGAGTCCCAGACTAGATTTGCAGAAGGTCTAGAGGCCCTGGTAAAATCAAGAGGGGACACACGGAAACGCCTCCTAATGTGGGTCAGTGCGGATTCAGAGAAAACCGGCAGCTCTGTGCCCCTCGTTTACAACACACTCATACATTATGTAGATCATTTCAATGGAAACTAGCCTAGCTATCCCGTTTGAATGATTTTTAGACAGTAATTGAGATATTCAAGCCCCACACAGTAGAAATGTATGTAAGGTTTATTTATCTGTCACGCTTTGTGTTGGAGATTGTGAGTGTTGTGTGGCACAGTCAGATTTCATATCAGTCCTTTGAAGCTGATGGTAACTGAAAGAAACTTATTTATGCGGTGTCATAATGTGTTGTCCCAACTGTCGGCTCAGAAATTGTGGGTTCTGGCAATGTTTCAGAATTCGAATGGTGCCAACTGTTGGAGTGCACCAGTATGGGATACAGCAAGACTGTGATTTGTGCTACTCATCAGATTTTTAAGATCTGTGTAGCTCATTAAAAAAGCAGGCATGGTAGCAAGTCGAGTTGCGTTTAATTCCCGCTCCTGTCTTTTAGCAAACATCTAATAACAATCTATTTTATTTAACATTAATTTGATCAGTAAAGATGTGTAATGTTACAGAAAATGTATGTTTGAAATAAATAAATAAGAAATTACAAACCGTCAAGACTTTAGGATTTATCAAGGTATGGAAATATTGATTAAGCTATATAGTTTATGCGCATTTATACTAAGGCCCAATCCCAATTCTACCCCTTACCCCTACACTTTCCCCTACCCCTCCGTTTGGCGCGTTCACGTGAAGG
>JAUMHP010000082.1:8472746-8483179 GCA_032361065.1 Enteromius trimaculatus | reverse complement strand
CTATTTGTTTTGTTTCTGCCATGGGATCGTCATCCCGTGATAACTAGGAATTAACAAGATCCAGCCTGGATCCAGAACACTTAAGAGATGATGCCAACCCCACAGAGGACTTCAGATGATGCCAACCCTGGAACAACACACAGCCCTACTGAACTCTGCTACTAATTTATTATGTTCCTTGTCTGTTCGATTATGTTACTAATTGATCTTTACCTCACATCTATGCCATATCTTCATGTACAAGCTACTACTACATATACTGTATAACATTACTTTGGTTTAAAGCTGCTTTTCAATGATATATATCGTGAAAAGCGCTATGCAAATAAATTTGAATTGAATAAATAAAAGTTCCTGTGTTGATGTGAGTTTAAACATGCGTTTAACGTTTGTAAAAACGGTTTATGGTTTTAAAAAAAATGTGCCCATAACTGAATAAAAACCCAAGCATTGCCATAATAATTTGTTTTTGAAGCAAGACATATTTGTGTTTTACTCACAGACAGTGTGGAAGAAGAGCGGTGGCTCTCCAGCGACGGAGGTCTGGGCACCTGCTGACGTAGTTTCTTTTGCAGGGCTGGTAGGGGTGGTGACGGTGCCCTGTGGACCTTTTGGTATTTAAAAATAACGTATCAGCACATCGTGTGCACATTTGAGCAAATGTAACACACTTGATTGTGTGCACTCCTCACCTCCTCTACATGTGTTGGTTTCTCTCTCTCCAGTTTCTTCCTCAGGGCGTCGTTTTCCTTCTCTTCTGCTTCTTTCCTTACTTTCTCAGCCTCTTTACGACGCTCCTCAGCTTGCCTGACCAACTCCTCATTTTTGTCCATTTGCTGTAAAACAGAAACAGAAAAGAACATATCATGTGGTTCTGTCCCTCTCATTTAATTTACACTGTATCATCGTTCATCTAATTTTCGATTAATTAATCCTTTTTCCTTTCATTTAAATAAGAATCAACATCATTTCAATAGGAATCTGGAATCTCATGTGACGGCGACAGAATTTCCCCACACAGATGTCACATCACATTTAACGGAAAGCCAGAAACCTGGTTTGAACATGAGCTATGCTCAACAGATCTAAATCTATTCAGGCTGTGGAAAAAAGCATCTTTTTCCATACAAAGTCATTCAAAAGTTGCTGTTTGTTAGGAATTATAAGGGAAAGCTTTTTATCGTTTGTTGTTTTTTGTCACGCTTGGTTAGGACACTGGGTTAAAGCCTTTAGAGAATAGACTATTTCAAGCTTAACACACATATATTCAATCTGGGTCAAGACCAGTGCTTCAAAGTGAATACATATTCCTCTCGGCAGGCCGTTTTTGGGATTCGCATGATATAACTGCAAAACAAGAACCTCTTTTTCTTTCCGACGCTTCCTCTCTTGCTCTTCCTCGTACTCCCTTTGGATCCGAGCTCGCTGTTCGGCCAGCCGCCTCTCTTCTTTCTCTTCCTCGAGCCTGTGTCGCTCTCTCTCTTCTGCCTCCTTTCTTCTCTTTTCCTCGATCTGTTCAACTCAAAGATGATGACAAAGTGAAACGGGAGGCCAAAAGCACAGAGAGCAGAATCCTAGGTTGACTGAATGTCCGTACCTGCTGTTTCAAACAATCCTTGTACCTTTCCTGATCATAGAGCTGCTGTGGAGTGGGTTGTTCATTGAAAAGGTTACCACGGGCTTGCACAGACGGCAGAGGGGAGCAAAAACCTGCAGGCTCTTCAGAAGCAGAAAAGGATTGCATGCAAAGGTCTTTTATTTTTGGCTTCTAAAAGGTTTGATGATAGTATCAACAATTAGGGTTTTTCTTAATATTTATATTTCAGTAAATAAAAACTGTATTTTTTTTTAAATATACATTATACTATATTAGTTTTAAATACACCAGCTAATAGCCTGCTCTAAGTGCATGTCATCGCAGAAGCGAAATGTAATTCCGTTCAAATCCCACTCTAGTTCCATGCTTTTTATGATTGGGAGTCCAATAGTAATTCTGTGGCCACAGCATGTGATGAACGAGGTAAAGTTTCTGTCACCTGTTCTTGAAGACATTGGAATCCGAGCTATTCTGCCTCCAGAATCATAAGCTTCCACGTTTGTTTTATGCATTTGTTTCAAATCACCTGTTAACACAAAAATGTGACATTACTATAATTCATACCTGAAATTTTTTTGGAATCAGTTTGATTATTAAAAATATATGGCATGGACTGAATACATATACTAGCTGTATAATTTTTTTTGTTCAAAACCCAAAATTAAACGGTTGTAAATTAACTGACACCGCCAAGCAGTGAGTGCAAAGCGTATGACTTATAGTAGAGTTCAAAAGTTTTTGCTTTGTTTTTTTAATGGAGGAAAATGCTTCACCCAAAAATGAGACATCTTGGGAACACAAATTAAGATATTTTTGATTTTTGTGCAAAAACCGTATTCTCCTAGCGTTGCAAAAGTGAAGTTGATCCAATGATGTCACATGGACTGTTTACCAATGTTTTTAGTATGTTTCTGGGATCATATCAGTTTTATTGCCGTCTATGGAGGATCAGATGGGTCTGATGTCATCAATAGTATCTTAATTTGTGTTTCAAAGATACTGTTTAACATTTAATATTTAGTATAATAAGCATTTTGAGCATTCATTCATTCATTATGATTCTACATATTCATGATGCTATGTAATGAGTGCTCAGCTGCTAAATTATTTCTCTAGCAAAACTAGAAAAAGAAAATCTCATGCTCACTGTCGGAATTTCCATGATTAATCCTGTTACTTTTTTAAATCTTTCTTAATTGTCTTGATTTCCATGACCACAGGAACACCGATACATGCAACTGTAAACGCAGTACAACGCATTATTTTTAAATGAATTAATAACTTGCAGATTCCGCAAAGGTTTTTTTATTATTGCCGAACTCCCACTAACGGCCCACCGTTTGTGGATTGCTCTAATTAAAGCCTTATTAAACTGCAGTGATTGCAGCTGACTGTAGACAGGGAGTTGACTGAGTGACGTGTGAACTCTGAATGCGTACTGATGAGGTTTCCATGATCGTCCCTAAGAGGGGCTCCTCCTCCTGCTCTTCCCCAGGGCTCGTAGGCCTTCATCTCAGCCTTTATTTTAGCATCGTACAGCTCCTTCTCCACCTTCTCGCGATGCCGTCTCTGCTGCCGTTCTTGAATCTGAGCAGCACAATTTAGACAATTAGGCTTTGTTCACAGTGCACATCATCCGATTTGATTTTCAAGTGCAAATCCTTTCTGACACGTTTTTTACGCTGTTATAACTACAAACAACTAAACAGATGAGGAAAAAAGGATTTGCTGTTGCCTGCCTGAAAAAACCCCCCACAATTTCATATATTGTAAGAATGTAACAAGCAGTATTACTCAACATGGTGTAATCAGACTTTAAAGCACACTTAAAGGAGGAAAGTTCAAACTTTCGGTTCACCGCTTTAAACCAACTCTGATCTGCCTCTAGATTCACTTTACCTCGGGAAATAGCGGATTCCCCTCAGATCTCTTCCTGTCAGGCTGCTGAAGATCTTGGTAAACTCGACACGGATTAGCATTCAAGGCCATCCGTCTTCAAACCCTTCACTGCACCATTTCAGACTCAATGATCTTGCAACCAGACAGTTAAACAAACATCTTTGCAGCTATATATCTTTCAGTATCAAAGCTCCCCTGAGGAAATAGGGAGGACAAATTGCATTACCCTCCTCCTAAGTCCTTCATCTGTGTCCACAGCCATTATGATATAAAGATATCATCTGACATCCCACTGAGCTAAACCTAAACCTGCGGCCAAATCAAGCAAATCACTTGGTAACATATATGCTTTGCAACAGTACATCACCAGGGTACGTTTTAATGTCCCATAATATTTTAAAAGCATTAGAAGCACCAAATTCATTTGTTTTGCTTAGTAGAAAACTATTAAATAGCATTTAAAGTACCATTTAAAAGTTTAGGGTCAATAACAGTTTAGATTTTTTTTTTTTTTTTTTTTAAAGAAATGTATCTTTTTGTTAAGCAAGAAGTATTAAATTGATAAAAAGTGACATTTACAAGTAAAAACTTTTAGATGTTACCAAAGAAAAATGCTATTCTTTTGAACTTTCAATTAAAAAACTGTTAAAAAAAGGTACGAACAAAATTGTAATATTTCACAATATTAGAGTTTTGCACTGTATTTATTGATCGAAAACATGCAGCATTGCTGAGCATAAAAGACTTGTCAATAACATCTTTCCAAAGTTTTAATAGTAGTGTTCATGGGTCAAAGACGAACAAGGGTTAAAGCATAAAAATAATAAGTGAAATTTGTTACAGTATGTTGTTCTTGTTTTTCTAAACACAAATTAAATATGCTACATTTTTCTCCTGATTTACAGAAGACACCCACTAAAATTTAATCCAGTGTACCAAAAAAAAAAAATCAATTGAGGACATATTAAAAGACTAAATACTAATTAGTTGTATTAACTATTTGTTTTACTTTTTTTTTTTTTTTTACATTTTACGTTAATTTGTCACTATCCTAGGTTTTGCCCATTTGTTAGCAAATAGTTTTATACTCATTTAAAAACAATAAAATTAAATATGCCCCCTTACGCATTTATATATTTTAATATGCAAGTTGGAATAAGCATGTTTTTTTTTTGTTTTTTTTTACCAGAAATCTTGTGTTACACTTAATGACAACGTAACATTATTTCAGCATTTTATTCTCTGAAATAGTAAAAGTAGACACTTTACTTTCATTTCATTTCTTTTTTCTACCTAAAACTACTTGTAAATTTCTATTGATGCAGACATGTTGACGTCTTTGCATATATATAATAATTCTATTTTATTTTGAATATTATCTTGAAAAGTAGCTAGTTTTATAAATGTATCTGTATCATGAATTGATCTTTTGGTTCGATGTCTGAGGTTTTGACATCTCAATTCTGACATAATCTGTTATTTATACTCAATTCATTGTTGTAATATAAGTGTTAATTAAAAAATGTTAATTGATACATTTTTGGTGATAACTAACCCTGTTAGTGCACACTTCCATAAATTAAATTAAAATCATCTGCACCCTTTCTATGATAATTAAACTCATAACATAAATTATTGTGAGGATACCTGCTGCCTAAGGGCTTCCTGGTAGCTAACAGCATTTTCCTTGGGCTGCTGCAGCCTCTCCGGAGGAAAGAACGCTGGGCCTGATGAAACAACTCCAGCATGGCTGATCGCTCTATAGAGAGACAGAGATAAGCACTGTGTTATTCTGTTATGTCTGAATAAATGTGCCCCCTACTGGTACCTCACCATAACTTGTCATAAATAATAATCAAGTAACTCAAACTTTTGATTTAAAAAATTTTGATTTCAAATCTATTCAGTAATTCGTAGATCTTTTTTTTTTTTTTTGTCTTTTTATTTTAATATATATTGTTTTATATGAGGTGCAATTAATTGACAGCTGATTAAGCCACTGTAAAATCCCTGTCATGTAACCAACTGAATTCTGACAAATAACTTTTGTATGATTTATTGCTTCATGCTTACTGTGTGAGGCTTCCAGAAGAAGGCCACTGTGCTTCTGGAGGGATGAGTGCCTGCTGACCATCTAACACAAACCAAAAAAAAAACAGACAAATCACATTAATCATGCAATCAACAGCTACACTTATCCTAAAATCGTCAGGGCTCCAAACTATAGCGCAACTACTACAAAAACAACTTCTGTATTACAACACTGACTAACACAAATACAAATGAATGACAGATAATAATGACATTAGCACAGATGCATTTAGTTTAAATAAATTTGATATATGAGGTTAAGCTACTTACAGTAGGCCAAATTGGGGTCTAGAGGATTTCTAGCTCCATAATAGTAATATGCATTATCATAAGGAGTCTGATAGGACTCAGCAAGGGAGGGACCCAACGGAGGAGCCACACCTGTAATTCTGACATCAAAAAAAGACATATTTGACTAAAGATACACAAAATCCTGTCTATAGCACATTAAGGCACGGTTTAAAATAATTTATCTTTAGTTTTTTTTGTGCAATTGTTATTACAGTGCAAAATCTAAAGCCGCAATTTAAAATCTAAGACAAACCTTGGGGCAACTATCTCCCCCAGGGTTCTTGAGAGGCTTCTGTGACTGTCTTCAGTAACAGGGGCACTATCATTGGCCCCAAGCCCTGCTCCAGCCTCCAGACCAAGGCCTGGTGTGTTAGCCAGCCGGCTTAAAACAGTGCTGTGGTCTAGAGATGGAGACTGGAAAGCAACACGGGGTCTCTCAGGGGGTGCTTTCTCCTTTGGTGGTTGTGGAGGTCTCTCTTCTTTGAGCTGCCTGGCAGAGTCAGCCCTGAACTCCTTCAGACCCAGCCCTGGGCGGTAGGGTACATCCCTTTTCCTGCCCTCATGCTCCAGGGTCACGGCACCAAATTGTTTGATTCTGTCCGGCTGTGAGAAACAAGGTGAGACGGCTGTGCATCAAAGTCTAGTTTATTTACTCAACTTTATTACTTCATCATTATCATATGATATTATATTTAGTGCTGTCAAATTATTAATCATATAAAAACATGTTTGCATAATATTTGTGTATGTGTGCGTACTGTGTATATTAATTATGCGTATATAAACACACACACATTCACTATATATTTAGAAAAAAATCAACATGTATTTACATGTATATATTTATATACATAATTACATTTATATATAAATAATGAACAAGCAAAAAACATATTACTTTAATACATACGTGGAAATGTCATTATGCAAAAAGATTTTACAAAAAGCTAATGGTCCTAAAAATAAGCAGCACATTCCTATTATTTCTAAAATTCAAATCTTAAATTATAAATATTTAATAACATAATATAACATAACATAAATAAACATATAGATATGTTATGCATATTGATTTAAAATAAAACCTAATAAATTTAATATAGAAACCATATATAAACAAACAATTCATATATTTAAAAACCTCCGGACCTTCACCTTTTTTTCAGGATCAACAGCGCCTGTTGCAGCCACTCTCAACTCTAGCTCCTTCTCCCTGTAAATTTGAGTTTAGATAGTGAATTGAATATTTGAGCCCTGACGGTTTTATTTCAAATAACTACAATAAGCATATAAAATACTTGTTTCTTACTTCCTTTTGTTCTTCTGTTGTTCAGCTATTTGCTGTAGCAGCTCCAGTCTGTACCGTTCCTTCCTCCTCTGAGAGGCCTCATCCCCTTCAGTAGCACCTAAAAAGCCCAGTTACACATTAGTAATTACAATTTATTATATATATTTTATATATATACTCTGCATATAGCTGGATTTGACCCAACACTTGTCTTACCAATCATGAGTCCTGTAGCAAACTCAGCCGTGTTCTGCTCGTTGACAGATCTGCTTTGTGCTGGAGTCGGTGCTTGTAGACTACATCAAAAAAAAAGAAAGAAATCACACAAAAGAACAAAAAAAACTCCATCCACTCTGTTACACTGAACACACCCTGATCTCTGCAGCCCTGGCTAAACTATTACGTCACATGCATCACATATGAAGTGAATTAAAGACCCTGGCTGCAGAGCTATCCCCATCAACACCAATCGATACAAACCCACTGACAGAACGGACAATAAATCCAGTGGATCCACCAAAATCAGCACTTCCTGTCTCTGTATTATTAAAAAAAAATCCAACAAAAGACAAGAAATCTTAAAGGTAAAATCCAGGCTAAAAACCATCTTTTTTTCCCACCATGGGCGGACTCGAAAGGCAGCAAATTGATAGGAGGGTTTATAAATACAGACTTCTGCTAGAGTAATTGCCACTTCAGCTATTTGATTCACTGCAGTTTTATTTCCAGTGAAAGATTGGCTTTAAACCTCAATTACTCTAATTGCAGATCAGTACTTGAGTTGAAGTGCTGTTAGGGTCCGTCTATTCTCCTGACAGCTGTCTGCATTGACTTCGTCTAGTAGGAAAGACGTCAAATTTAACAGAGATTACAGCTGTACAGCCCTTCTACTTTCTGCATTTGCTTCTATTTGGCTCTTTAACTTTTCAAGTTATTTTTATTTGAATGTTGCTATGGTGATGGTAGTTATTTTTCACAGATTATAGCTGGTTTGGTTGAGGCTGTTGAGGACGTACTCTACAAGTTGTGAAAAACACCATATGCTGATGTTGGGTCTTAATATTATCGTAAAAAATGCTTTGCTCTCTGCTTAAACCATTAAACCATCTTCTTTCCATTAAAACATTATATTTCAGTATATTATATATATATATGCCCCTGGACCACAAAACCAGTCTTAAGTCACATGGGTATATTTGTAGACATTAAAATTATCAATTATTCTTTTATGACAAAAATCATTATTTATTCAGCTTTCAGATAATGTACAAACCTTAATTTACAAAATGTATGACTGGTTTTGTGGTCCAGGGTCACATACATTTATTTCTAATGTGACACTGGAGTAATGGCTGCTGATAATTCAACTTTGTATATAATATTGTACAATACTAGTGTTTTAATGCATGTTGAATTAGTCATTTGAAGACTTAATTATCTTGTTTATAAACAAAAATATCTGACCACACAGTGCCACTAATGATTACCAGAATTACATTTTTTCGTTTTTCAAATTAATTTGTGATTAATCTGTACCTTTGAATGTAGTAAAATCTATAGTGTGTGCTTATTTAAGGTAAAATGTTCTGGTAATGTCTGTAAAATGTCATTATTAAATAAACCAAAAATATTTTACTCTATGTAAGCAACAGAAAATCTAATCAATATCATACATGGGCCAGAATTACATAGACACATCATTCTGTAAATGATGCGAGTGCTCAAAGTAGTCATCAGAGTTCCACATGGGCCTAATTATAACCTATCTAGACAGAAGTCCCTCAGGAGAATAATATTCATATTATGCTTCCTCAAATATAACCATATCAACTACTAAGTGCCACCAAAATAAACAGGACACAAAAGAGAGAACATGTAAGATACACCTGTGAGAGCTGGTGTCATATTTTCCTCCTCTCTTAGTTTTGCCCATGTCTTCCTGTACATTCTTGTGCCTCTCTTTCTCTAGGAGCTCTATCTCCTCATCAGAACTGGTGTGATCTCTGTGAGGTCCTCCCCAGCGATCCGGCGTCTCTACCCAGTGTCTCCGTGGCCTTGATACCTTAGGCACCTCGGAAATGGGCTCAGTCAGAGTAGCAACATCCCTTTTTGAGAACATAGTGTTCTCCGGGCTCTGACTGGCCCTTTGCGCTTTTACCTCTAGAGAGCCAGTGGGGTACTTCGGAGTAGTAGAACCAAAACGATCTCTCTCCAGTGCCTGAGAGAAACATGATCAACATATGCTGAGGATTCAAGGAGAGGTTCAAGTACAAAACTTTAAAAGAATAGTTGAATTGAATGAAAACTTGCTAAAATATTCCACTGGAGAAAGCATTTTTATGGACAGAGTAGGTTAGGTAGATGATGGTTGATCTTAGTGGTGCAGATGTTTCTTCACAAACGTGCCGCTTCTCGCTTTACAAGATGAACTGGAGTTGTGTGGATTACTTGCAATGCGTTTATCAGCTGTTTGGGTTCTCATTCTGATGGCACCCATTCATTACACAGCATCCATTAACGTGATGTAAGTGATGTAATGATAAATTTCTCAATGAAGAAAAACTCATCTACACGTTAAAAGGCCTGAGGGTGAGTAAACTGTAAGCAAGTTTTCATTTTGGTGAACTATTCCTTTAAAAACGCCTCAACTGCAGGTTAATAACTTTTTTCCATTTAAACCTGTGGGGTAGTTGAAGTTTTCCCTATTTTCTGTGCTCCCTCTTGCCTTCGGAGAAACATGTTATATTCCTTGTTCCTCTCATCCTGCAGCTTTTCCTGTGTAGAATCACAAAACAGTTACATTAATAGTGTACTGTTATATTTCTATGGTAATAATACGCAATTATTCATAGCATAAGACCTCTTTTAGGATCTCAAATGTGTATGCAAAACAGATCTGCCCTTAAGCAATGAACTGGTTGCCATTAGATACCTTATCCAGTCAGAGTAAGCAAATCATTTTTCATGTCACTGAGGGCTTGCCAAGCAGTAAGGCTGGGTCTTTGTGCAACGGATTGACCAGGTCATGGCACCAAATGCGGAATTTGCTTTAATGATGCCTACGTTTACAGATGGACAACAAACACATATTTTACCTTCGCTGATCTCCGTTCTTTTATGGGGAGAGACAGCATGTGGAACTGTGGAAGTGGACCAGCAATAATTTGATTCTTTTTCTAAGGAAGGAATAGAAACATTATTAAAATAATTTACAAAAAAAAAAAAATAATAATAATAATTATATTATATCTTTATTATATTGTATGG
>JAUMHP010000082.1:8428023-8439062 GCA_032361065.1 Enteromius trimaculatus | reverse complement strand
TAATACACATTTAGACACTGTAGTAGGATTATATATATATATATATATATGTTATTTAATTTTTTTCACAAGGACACAACTTGTTTCATTTGAATAAATTGGGTTTTCTTCCTGATGATTTTTTTCCCCCCCTTAAGTGAAGAGAACTACTCCCTTGTTTAGACAAAGCATGTTGTTTATTAACAAATATGATATCCAAATTATATTTCCTCCTGAATTTCCATGATACCCATGGATTTTCCTGAGATGATCTCATTTGATCTATTGATTCATGATCAATCCTGGGAAACCTAAACAGGAAAATGTTTGCTTCTTTTTTTGTGTTTGCTTGAGAGAGATAGAGAAAGCTTTCATATGTCATGAATTGTCTTCTGTAATCTCTGTTAACAGTATTTCTCTTCCATTTCTATAATTTGACTAGAATAATGGCTAGAATACAGAAAACCGAGGCTTTGCCTTATTCATTTGAAAGCAATTTATTTTTCTCACTGTGCTGTGCAGAAAAGTTGAATTTGAGCATTATTGCTAGCTATTTTAACAGTCAAAGCACCTAGTACTTCAGCCAAGTCCTTTTCATCTCCACAAGAGCCCAGTATGCTGAGTTTGGCACTATTTATTTATTTTTTATTGTATTTTACATGAGTGACAGCTGAATTTTCTCAGATTTGCACTGAATTAAAGGATTGCATTTAATTCTGCCCTGCTGTTAAACCGTGGAATGCTTTTGTGGTATCTGGAGGGATGTGGGTGGTGTTTTTTTGCTTTTCTTCTTGTTTTTTTCTTCCTCTGAGTTGGGTAATATCCCCCCACCATACACACACTCCCCCAGTCTTTCAGTCCATGATGCTTTAACCACTCAAATTCTTATTCCTTGAAGATTCTTATTCCGATCAGGACAAATGTTCAAACAGGTCAAACATTGTATAGTGTTTGTGTTACTGTAGAAATCACCAGAGGACTGGAGATACAGTTACCCCCAAAAGTATTTGAACGCTTTAGCCACACTCAAAAATGCCTGAATGCCATTGCATCAGATTACGAAATAACAGCTGGCGTGCATTTTCTAAATAAAATAATAAATGTAATGTTCAAAATATCAATATATATCTATCTATCTGTTGAAGTGACTTGGTGCTGTAGTTTTATAGAATATAACAAGAGCCAATACGTTTGTTAAACTATTGTTGTAACTCTTAATTTCAGACAGGACTGGCCATAAACTGCCAACAAAATGAATATAAGCACAAAGGGAGATGCTGCAGAAAATGTGAAGCAGGTGAGCAGCAATACAGACTAGTTAATTAGAAAACACTATACAACAATCCATTCATTCATTTTGTGGTGTGTGAGTGAAGCCTGTCTGGGAAAAATAAGACCAGGTCTAAATCTGCTCGTTTTTCCCATTTAAAAAGCAGAAGGATAAGAAAAAAGGAAGAGGCCTGCACACACCCACATGAACTATAACCTACAATGACTTCCAATTTAGAATTGAAAAAAATATCATCTTTTGCTATATGGATTCACTGACCTTTTCCCATGAACAAAACAGCAAAAACTTTATGTCTTTTAATGAGCAAACTTATTGCACAATGTTTATTTCAATGCAGGGAAATACGTCTTCACCCATTGTGATGCCAGTTCAAGCACAAAGTGCCTTGATTGTGGCCGTGAAGGGTACCAGCCGGACATGAACAGTGATGAAAAATGCATTCCTCAGACATTCTGCGATGCAGGTCAATGTCACTTACAGTTTTTCTCAGTAGTTTTTGGTGCATTTGTTTTTGAATCAGAAATTCAATTCTCTATATTTTGACACAACGCATTAATCATTCTATACAGGTAAAGGATTTGAGAGCACTTATCCACCCAACCGTACAGCGGCTAACCAGTGTCGGTGCAAGCAGGGTTTCCAATGCTCTCTGATCAACTGTGAATACTGTGAGGCCATCCAAAAGTGTCCTGCAGGAGAAGGAGTCGTAATGGCCAGTAAGAGCTTGTGGTGACTCTACACAGATTTGACAATATAAAAGATGTGATCATTTAAAATTTTACTCTGGGGGGAGGGGGGAGGGACTTATTAATAAAGGAATAGTTCAATGAATAACATGAAGGTGAGTAAATGATGACAGAATTTTCATTTTAGTGTGAACTATCCCTTTTATAAGTTAATTCAGAAGTTTAAAGCGGGAAACATTAATCATATTCCTTATAGATAGATGAAGTGTACCCGTAATTGAGAGTGCAGTAAATCAGTGGCTGTTCCAGCTCTGTGGTTTTGAGCACTAGATTTAGTGCCAAATGGAAGGGAACTTTATAATACAGATCACAGAAATGGATCTGGACACACTGTAGTTTACAATTTATTTTTAGTATCTTGACATTTACACTATAATTTAAATTTAAAAGAATCACAAGGCGTTCTATACCTTTCTGTTATACTTTCTATGAATCTGTATGAATAGATGAATAGATAGATAGATAGATAGATAGATAGATAGATAGATAGATAGATAGATAGATAGATAGATAGATTGATTGATTGATTGATTGAGAAAATGCCAAAAACAGAAAATGAAAAGGAAAATGAATGCAATGAATCCTCTAAAAATGTGTCTCGAAATTAAAAGCCTACATTTCTTTATCCCACTCTTCTTTGTAGAGACAGGCAGAGCTTCCTGTGTGTCTTGTCAGTATGGATTTTTCTCAGATTGCCTATCAACAGAAGCCTGCAAGAAATGGACAGAGTGAGTATGATTAAAAACTCAATGCAATAACAGCTCCATAGATTTAACAACAGCCGGGAATGTGTGCCGCAAACATTTCTGTCTTCTGACTCACACACACACACACAACTGTTCTTTAACTAGGCTCATTTGCAAAGTCACAGCTCTCATTCTCACAGGCGTTGTTTGTCTGGGGAAGGTCTCAGGCATGCCTGGTCATTTTTTAAAGCCCCCGCAGTCTTACCGCACTGTGGTATTATGATTAATTTCTCCACCACTTCCCCTAGAAAGAGCCCCTTTTCTTCTTGCTCTTTGTATTTGCGGTTCCTCTTAGAAGAAAAAATTGGGACCGATCAAACCAAAAGTGACCGGACTTTCTTCCAGTTGTAAAGCTTACAATAATTCCAAAGCATAGTCCATTTATTGATATGTCCTATTCCCTTCCAGTTGTAAAGCTATTGGCAAGACCGAGAAACAATCAGGAACCTCTAAATCAGATGTCATATGTGGAGTCCCTTCTCCTGGTAGGTTTGTTCAGTTTTATTGTATTTGTTGAGTTGAATTTAACTTTACGGAGTGGTGTGATGAATAAACCTCCTCATCCTCCTCAGTTATGACACCCTGGGTGGTGGTGGCCATCCTCTCGGTCATCATTGTGGTCTCGTTGGTTGTTCTCTTCTTGTTTTGTTGCAAGGATAAGCTGAACTTCCTCTCAGGTAAATTTAGTTCAGGGTCATGTTTGTTTGCTACAGTTTGTGGTAGATTCTTGTCTATGTTGTTGATTAAAGCTTATTTTCTGACACCACAGTAAATCTACGCACCTGCGTCCAAAACCTGAAAGGAAGTAGGAATCAACAGGTAAGGAAGAATAACTGTATTAGCATCCACAGCAACGGACTATAACCTTTTGTTTATTTTAAGTACACACAGAAGTACCATTGTATTTTATTTTAAATGCACAAGCTTTTTCAAACAGAATAGTTTCTGATTGGCTGTCACTGTTTTTATCAGTCATCAGTCAGAAAGTGATTCCAACAATATTGTTCCTCTGTTTTGTTATTGTTATAGTTGTGGTCTGGACTGCCATTTTATCATAAAATTATGAAGATTACTAATGCCTTCAAAAGCTGTCTTATTTTATTTTATTTTATTTTATTTTATTTGAAAAAAATCATTTATTTTGTAAAACTTAATTTTTCAACTAAAAATGTATTTGATCAGCAACTTCTTATTAATGAGTGAATGTTAAAACAAATGAAGTTACCATTACCAATTACAATTACTTAAATTTAGTTTAAATTAAGTATTTAAAAAAAAAAACTGACAGAAAGTTATATAATTTTTATTATTGATGAGAAATGTTATTTACATTTATGATTGTATGACATTTCTATAAATATATAATTTTATAATATTTTTATATTATATAAAGTATATAATCCATCAACATTTATTTCTAACAAATAACTACTTTTTACTTGCATACAATTTCAGTTTTAGAGGAAGAAAGATTAAATTATAAGGTCACAGATAATAAAGGTAAAAAAGTTTTTGGCACTAATATATCTCCATATATAATTTTGGCACATATGGTACTCCATACAATATCTGATTCCAAAATGTGGAACCTGACCCAACAATGTGTATTTTAAGGGTGGACCTTTATGCATTCTAAAAATGTAATAGTTACTTATATAGTTATCATACAAATTTTACTTTCTTTAAGGAAACTCTGACTTCATACCACGGAGGTAACGGTGCACAAACCCTCCCTCTGATTTGCCAAGAACGAACCCCCCCAGAGTCCCTGATCACATGTCCCAGCACCCAATTAACAATTCTTGATGAAACATTGACTTGCACGGACCAAGAACAAGACCAAGACCGAGCCGAAACCTCGTCTGGCAGCTCCAGCGAGGACTCCGGAGGTGGCTCTGCATCTCCTCTGTCGGGCAGCTCCTGCAGCTGTGCGCTTACTATGAAGGAGCCCATCGAGGTCGGAGAGAACGAGGACTGCAGTCAGCTTGTGGCCACGGGTTCAGCGACATGCAGCTCCTGCAGGCCAGGAGATGCCATCGGAGAAACCGCGCAGGTCGACGGCCTGAAAGAGCCTCTGCTGTGTGAGAGCTGCTCATCGGATGTCCTGCTGGATCTGCAGCGCTCCCAGAATCTCTATCTGGACTACAGCAGCCCTGCTGGAAAAGAAGCCATGTCAGAGATTAGAGGTCTCCAAGGGGACCGAGGACCGGTTGAAGGCCTATATAGACAGAACGAACCTTGTTGCTGCAGCATAGACTCCACCACTGTTCCTCCTCTGTCGTCGGTCAGCGCTAATGACCAGGGGCTTTCGTTGATCCACAGCGATGAACACAAACTGTCTGATCCCGACGCAGAATTCCAGAACCAGTGCTCAGAATCGGCTCTCACATCTGGTAAGACATTACCACGTGCAAAAACAGTGGCACAACAAATGTCTATGAATACCTGTCTATGAATCTAAGGTATTTGAAGCTATTGCTTCATAGTGCTTCACACGAATCAGTTAAACTCTTTAGCACATGTTATTGTGTCAGATTCTATTACAAAACAAATGCGGTATGATATGATGAAAGATGGGAAATGATCAGGAACTTCAGAAACAGCAGGTCAAAAACAAAAGTGTGGAGATTATTCCCATCTTTGATCAAACAGGGGCCAGGTAGTATCACACGGTTGTATCAGCTGATGTGTTGCACTGGTTTTCTGGCCATATATCACGTTTCAACATTGAAGGGTCCGTGTGTAAACTTTTAAAAGTGCTAAAGTACAACCCTTATAAAATGTGATTCTGCCTTTACTAATAGTTTTAGCTATCAATGTCAATGGGCAAATAAATTCATTATTATTATTATTATTGGGAGGAGGAGGGAAAGAGAAAATACTTAGTGTGTGTGTATCTTGTGTACTCTGCATGTATATTAATAATAATAAAAAATTCTATGTAAGTAATATAAGTACACACATAAATAAACAGATATACAAATATCTAATCTAATATAACCTATATACAAACTAGCATATTAGAATGATTTCTGAAGACCATCACAGGAATGAAACGATATATTTCAGTAGAAAATTGTTTTCATAGTATTATTGGTCAGACGTACATTTCAATAACTCATTACTTAGCAGTGTCTGTGTTACTCAGATTCCTTCCTATTGTTATTAATTTCCCCTCCACAGAGGAGTTACACAATATTTACACATGCAGTTCATATGCAGTAATATCTTGTTAATGAAAACACAGTAACCTGAACACTAAAATAAAGTGTTGTGTCTTGTAGCAGTAATTAGAACAAGCACATTCAGGTCATGTGCATTCCAGTAAGTCGTGTTTGTGAAAATATGGCAGGCAGCCACCGCAAAGAGTGGGTGTAGGGTCCTTTATGGACCAGTGGCAAAATGACTAAAAGATGTGTGAAACATGAGTCATTGATAGTCTGTGTGTATATTCAGAGAAAAATAGGAACCACACAATCTGCTCATGTTGAATTTTTAAATGGAAGGAAGCCATTTGTTGCTCAAGAGGGGTCGACACAAAAACAGCTTTTTGCCAATTCAGTGCTGACGTGGCATTATTAGTTTAAACTTTGTAATGTATGTGAACCACTAAACATCTAAAGTAGTAGCGTAGTGTTTTAGCAAGACTTCAAAGACTATGAATGGAAAATACACATCTGGTTGCATCAATATGCATAATGTTTATCCTTGAAAAGTCAGTCTTTCAGGGTTGTTATTAACTAAGACTAAAACCATATAATGTTACATAATATTACACACACACACACACACACACATATATATATATATAGAAATTACTAAAACTAAGTAAAAAATAAAACTTAATAAAAAACAAAAACTTAAAAAAAAATTAAAACTAATAAAAATGTCAAAAAATAAAATTACTTAAATAAAAACCTAATAAAAGCTATATAGATATAAAAAACTAAATATAAAAAAAAACTAAAACTTTCAAATGAAAATTAAAAAATTATATAAAAAAGGTAAAATAATTACATAATAAAAAATAACAGCTAATAAATAGCATGATGAAATTGCCAAAATTGCAAATAAACTGAAAATGAAGACAGAAAAATAATACTAATACTAACTGTACAGGAATTAAAAGGGAAAAAAAACTCAAAATAAAATTACTTTTACTAAAATTAAATTTAACACAGAAAATATAAAACATTAGTAAAATAATTTAAAAAATAACTATATGGGCATAATGGACATATTAGAAAAATGAAAAACTGATAAAAATGACCAAAAACATTCATTTATCTCCAGGAAAGGAATGAATATTTAGCTCATGGAACTATAGTGTACTATTTCTGCCACCTTCCTCTAACAGTGCTTCTGATGACATGTTTATTTTTGTCAGGTCAGGTGACAGGAAACAACAACACTACTTTTATCTCCAGCGGGCAGGTGATGAACTTCAGCGGTGAGGTCATCGTGGTGTACGTCAGTCAAACGTCGCTGGGAAGCAGCGGAGGAACCGACGAACCCTTCAGCTGCCCGGTTCAGGAAGAGTCCAACGATGACAGCTTTCAAAGCGAGCCCAAATCTAACATCACCACAACACCGCAGGCCAAGAGCAGGAACGGACACCTGGACAAACACCTGCCCGTGCAGGAAATGACCAACGACTGGTCCTGGCAGAAATAAAAATCTGCGAACATTTCTTACTGGAATTGACTTCGCCTTATTTTTACACGATAACTATTGATTAATAATGGGCCTACGACAGCCTGTATAGCAACTAGAGTGCTATTTCATGAAAAATGCTATGCATTTGTTGACCTGTGTATTTATATCATATAAATTAGGTACTTCTTGTCGGTCGGCTTTGAGGGGATCTCACTCTAATAGATCTCATTACAGTAAGAGTCAAGAACATTGACCCTGGAATGTCTCATTTTCAGACAGTCTCTATGTTGAGGAGCCAAATAAAGAGCGGCTTGGTGCGACAAGAAGCCAAACTCAGGCCAAAGACGATGAAAACACAGCCACCACAACAAAAGCGCCATGTTTTTCTGTGTCCCTTTCTCTTGGTCTTCTGAAGCCGAGCAAGCGCATCGTACATCATGTCGAAAACAGTTAATGGAAATAAGAAATGGGGTTTGTGGTGTCTATATTTTTAAATGTTATTTGTAAATGTTAATCATTTTTTGCTTTATTTATCATGCCGATTTTGTGCCTGACTGGAGCAGAAGGTAATCACGAGCTTTATTATATATAGTGATTGAAAATCGATGTTCCAATACATAAGTAGTGATTTTCTCCACCCATTACTGTAAATAAAACTTGTTTGTATGAAACTATTTCTTTCCCTTAAATTGGAGTGACGGTATGAGAAAGGTATTTGGTTTAGTGATAAGCAGTGTTTATTGTTTGTGCTTCACTAACAACATGTGAGGTAAAACCTCGGTATTCGAGCAAAACCAATGTTGACACAAAGCCTTTATAAATAGCGGTGAATGGCTAGCAGCTGTCGCGAGCTCAATGCAAACATATACTCAGGAGCCGCGTGAGGTGAGAATTCCACCGAAGGCTGCTGGATGTTTAGCTGTGATTGGAATAATCATGAGTCTGGGATGGCAACAGAAACAAACACTGTGAAGTGTTGTTGAGTTCTGTCTGCCAAAACAGGAAGTTATGACTGGTTTTAATGTGGTTCTGCTCAAAAACGCCTCAGGACACATTTGGTGACTCGTGACGAGCAAGGACTGTTGAATTGTCGCGCCATCTAGTGGAACGCTACTGTAAGTTATTTACCTTTGCTAACAAATCATGAGTAGATGAAATGTAAAGGCTTATTGACAGGAAAAATCGTAAGCATGACATTTTAAAAACGACATGTTGCTTTCAAAATTAATTTATATGCCATTTGCAATGTTATAAATATTATCTAAAAAATATTTTTTAGAGTGAACAGGTTGAATTCAAATTTGTTTGTCAAAACAGTTTGCAGGATTTGTAATTAATTTGTCATTTGTACTGTTTATAATAAATATGTGTAGAAAGATGCTTATGTAAATACATGTAAATTAAATAATTAGTTAAGGCATCAGTATGGGTGGTTAGAAACGTATTTATTAAGATATTTCGATATATATATATTTTTTTTTTATTGTATTATTCTTCATGTGTAACAATTCAAAATCTTTCAGAATGTTTTAACGGTTTAACTTACCATTATCAGAAATTAAGCAATTAAAAAGGTTCAACTTTTCAGAGGGGTTTTCACCAATAATAAAAATGTTTCCATTTTAAGTTATTATCATTAATAGTAGTATAACTATATATAAACATTAAATATGATATATTACATTAAAATTAATATACATTATATGAGTAACTATGCTATTATAAATATTAAACATAAACAGTTTTTTTCATGACTTTTCAAAATATGTATGATTTTGTTTATATTTATAATTTATAATAATAATAATTGTTGTTATTACTACTATTATATATTTTTACACATTTATTTATGTCAGACATTACAATATTGAAGATGTTACATAAATAAATATAAAAAACATTATTAATTACGATTAATAAAAATAAAATACGATAAAATGAACTTAAAAGGAAGTTTGTGGTCGATCAGATTTATTCATTTATAACGCGATCATTCAGAAATCCTGGTAATATCCTGATTTGGTGCTCAAGAAATATTTATTATTCCCAATGTTAAAAAAGGTTGTTTGTGTGTATATATATATATATATATATATATTTTGTTGTTGTTGTTGTTGTTTTTTCTTTTGTTCTTTGTTTTTAATAAACAGTAATACATTTTTTCAGTTTGTTTTTAAATACAAATGTCAAAAGAACAGCATTTATTTTATTAATGTTTGAATATACACCAGGTAGCTGAAACCTTTTATAACTTTCTAAATGTCTTTACTGTCACTTTTAATATATTCAATTCACCCTTGCTAAATATTTCTAATATTTCTATTTAAAAAAACAAAGAAAACAATAATAAAACAACAACAAACTCTCCTTTACCCCAATATTTTTAACATCAATATATTTTTTATTAATTAAGCATCCACTGATTCCACATCGACTAATTGAAAAGGACAGTGCTCTTATCTGTAGGGACTTTGGAATCTAGGGGAAGACCACTAAAAAAGAGCGATGGATCATTCCATATTCCCTTGGTCACTGTTGAGGTATCAGTGATCCTTATAGGTTACAGTCCTGTCCAAACAGAGCATGTGCTATCTGGTTTCGGGAGAACCCCAGGTTTGGACACAGGTGTTCCTCTGGCTTGGCTGGAAATTACCTGATTTTTGAAGATGAAAAGCTGAACCGAGTTTCCCACCATTCAAGATCGAACACTCACTGGCAGCGGTGTGTAGTTTTTGGCCATTTTAGAGTTCACTCAAATCAACTGTGGTTGCCTAAGGATGTTTATGTGAAATAAAACAGCAGTGTCTTTGACAAAATACGACTATTGATTTAGTGTTAAAGGAAGGAAAGTCCTTCAAAATCAAGTGAATCATTTTGCTGGTGGGGATCATTTAGTGCAAGAGTTTCCTGGAATATCCTCAGTGAGTGGAACCAGTAGGTCACATACACAGCTGTATTTAGCAGCATGGCCTTTTAGATATGTGCAGAGTGTAAAGCAAATAAATTCATTTTGCATGCAAAATATGATCATTTTGTTCTGGCCTCAGGAAAGGAAAGGGGATTTTCTGTCCTCCTTATTCAAGTACAAATGACATCTGAGCAATTGTTATGACACTCGGTATCATGAGTAGCTCTGAAAAAGACCCCTCTCGCGGGTTGACATGTGATAAGACTGTTGGAAAAATGAATGTCTTAAGGTAAGGTGCTTTTTATTTAATCAGTAACTTGTTATTAACTATGCCGTTTATTATTATGGGTAGAGGAAAGAACTTTTTCAAATTATTTATATAACATTACATGTATTAACATATTTTTGGAATATGCATAGTGTATATGAGGATAATATGAAGTCTGTCTTTCTTTCACAAGTTTTATTTCAGCCCTGTTTGAATAATCTTTGACAGAAATTATGGTATTGAAACATATATACATTTTTTCTCTTTTATCATGCATTATTATTAGTAGTAGTAGTAGAAGTAGTAAAAGTAGCTGTAGTATTTAAAACATTATATAAAACTTTGCATATAACATTGATTGAAAATTTAATAAAATTTCTATTTGTAATATAAATTTAATTTGATTGAATTCTTTGTCAGAAATTATGTCATTGAAATGGATATA
>JAUMHP010000082.1:8361348-8380469 GCA_032361065.1 Enteromius trimaculatus | reverse complement strand
ATATAGTTTTTTTTTGCTGCTGACTTCTCTCAGATTCTTAAAAAATGTATCTTTTTATGTCCATTTTTTTGTATGGGGGTTTCTACCATCCTTTTTAAAAAACAAAATACTCAACAAACATAGCCAGCATTGCCTGACCTTTGAAATAAAGTATTATGTTAATCCGACTGGTTTTAATAGTTCCTGTTTTTTTGCTAACAGCAAAGTTTTAAAGTAAAATATTAATAGAGCCAATGCTATATGTACATGTCTAATTGCACCCCCAGAAAACCACATTGTGTGTAAAATATGCAAAACAGACATTTGGTATAATTAATATGCTGTGTTGGTGTAGTCTCATCTGTGCAAATCTGAGTAAATGACAAAAAAAATTATTACACCTGATTAAACACTGTGGAGGTGCATCAGAAATACAGAAATGATGGACATAGGAACCCATTTCAAATCTTATTCTCAGCTGTAGTGAATTAAAAAACACTGCAAATAGATTTTCATTCAAATGCGGTTTTAATGTATAAGACATTCAGTACCTTATAATAACTGCGAACATGCAAAGTGACCAATTTAAAGACCGTGTTGAACGGTGATACATTTCTTAACTATGTTTATGTTCTTCAAGACACAGTGTAAATGCATGCATGGGTGAGAATAAATGAACTCAGACTTTTAAATGAGTTTAAAATGAATAAATACCTGAAGGCAAAAGGCAATCTAATGGAGAGAATTCATCCATGGTCGTGTTTATAATAAGCTGGATTCATCAACTGTAGAGGAAATGAAAAAAAACATACACAATTTTAAAAGACAGGAAAAAAGCCTTTGTTTCTCTAGAGTGATTATTTGACAAATTAGATGTTTTAATGAAAACGACAGCTTTCTGTTATGACAGATAAAGAGTTGCACTGAAAACTAAACCACTACGAACCATCTCAAGAGTTCTTTTAAAAAATAAATACTTAAGACGATCAGATCACTCACCACCACCTTGTCTAAATGAACTCTTTGTCCTGTGAACTCTTGTATGACTTATCTATTCTCTGCCCCTGTAATATGTAACTAGTTTACTTTAGAGTCTCCCTTCCTACTCATACTCCCACTTAAACAGAAGGAATAGACAACAGCACATGTTTGCGAGAGTGATGCTTATTTACAACAGTCTAATAATTTTTTTTTTTTTACACAATATTAGCAGTTACTTTTGCATTTTTGCTTAGTCACTGTTAACAAGGTCAAAACAGGCATGACTATTGCCCGACTAGCTATTTATAGCAGTGGTGTTTTGTTATTAAATAATTGCAATGCTTTTATAAATAATTGAACAAATCTCTTGAGCGAATGATTCAATGATAATAATGATATCTGCTAAGTCTCTACAATAATTCAGTGCTACCTGCTGATTCTTTGTAATCGTTCATAAAATTTACTAGCAATTTTTGAATGAACTACATTTTTTAGAGCACTTGCAGATAATTTGCAGTGAATGTTTCGCAAATAACAATTTCGAGGGGATCATTACATCCAGTTCTTTCTGTAATAATACTTTCTCTTTTTTAAGTGCACTTCTTTTTCTGCAAGAGGACAACTGAAGTTTTGACAAACATGTCATTTAAACCTTAAACTAATAAGAGAGCTTCAAGACCCGATAAAGAATTTTATTGATTGTTGATTCTGTTCTGAAACACATATCTTATCCTGGCTGTTTAGGACAGCAATGGTTGAGAGGACACCACTTTGTGCATTATATGCAAGATAAATATATAATTATTTAATCAACAGACAGTGGAAAATGTCATTACTTGGATCAATTCTGCTGAGAGCAACAGATCAATGCAGGTAGAGAGGTGCATCCCTAACACTCTGCCAAAACAGATCAACATAGCAAGTAAAAGGGTCTAATCCAACCTGACACCCACAACGCTATTGATGAAAGTAAAGTGCTGTCAAAAACAAACAGCGCCAGAAATTCACAAACTCACGCAGGTGGGCCAAAAGAATAGTTCACTCAAAAATAAAAATGTATTAACCCTCATCCATTAAAGATATAAAATGAGTTGTGTTTCTTGCTCAAAAACAGATTTGTTGGAATTTAGCAGTACATTACTTGCTCCGTGAATATATATTTATTGATTGACCGGAGTCGTGCGGATTATTTGTTGCTTGTTTTGATGTTTTTATCAGTTGGGCGAACTGTCATTCTGACGGCACCCATTCACTACAGAGGATGCATTGAAATTAAATTTCTCAAAATCTGTCCTGATGGAAAAATGTATTCATTTTTACAACAAAAGGCAACTTTTTACAACTTTATAGGAGTAGTGCACCCTTATGATTTATTATAACATTTTGCCATTATTTATTCCCCCTCATGCTTTGTCTAACCTGTATGACTTTATTTCTTCAATGGATGGTTTGAATCAATCTGGTATTTTCCCCCATGCCATTACAATACATTTGAATAGAGGCTGTAAACCAAACTCAGCTCCAAAACCCATAACTATACTATAAATGCGAGCATTTAATTTTAATTCTTCTGAAGTTACTTGATAGTTTTCTGAGAAGAATGAGTTTTTTTTTTTTTTTACATAATTTCCCTCACATAAAACACCTATGGTATTGAAAAGGGTGATGTAGATCAAGCAATACTCTGATCAAAAGAAAGAAAAACAGGGGCCAGTTGAATAAACTTAGCCTTCATGTTAACCAACTAGCAGTTAAACAAGAGTAATCTTTTTAATTTTTTGTATTTACCTTAGACTAATATACAGCTTTATGTAACTGAATTTAAAAATAAAACTGTGACCAGTCTTGAAGAGAAATTTAGCTGACTAACTATTAAGACAAGTCTTAACCTTTTATGCAACCGGCCCCAGATTGTAAACACTTGAATCCTATTTTCTGAGTTGGATTATGGATTTGTGCATTTTTATTTTGAATGTCACAAACTAGTCCGTAGAGGAGACTAAATATTTAGTAAATGTGAAATTATGTACAAAAATGTATGTATGAAATACACGCAGCCAGTCATAATTACTAGCATTAAGCTGTAGCTGCATTAAGCACAACTGATTGGTGCTTGTGAAAGGAAACACCTCACAGTTACTTTCTTCACAACTCAGTAAATGAATGGGATTGAGGGAGTGAGATTTGGACTTTAAAAGGCCTGCGAGACTGCCAGTACAGTTAAAAAAAAAATCAGCTTAAAAAAAATCAGCTTTGTCAATGGCTATACTTTCCTTCATTGTGTCTTTAATTAATTTGGCCCTTGTTGTGTAGTCCGTTCCCTCTGGCTGTTTTTGTAATTAGTTCTATTGACTGAAATCTCTCTGACTTAGTCTGGGGAAATTCTCTGCTTGACATCAGTTCTTGTACTTTAAAGAAGAAGCAGAGTTCATTCTCGGGCTGAGTGCCCAAATTACGGTTTACAAACTTTAATAACTCACTCATTATGTGCACAAGTAAATCACACAGCGAGTGCTTCTTCAGAGAAAGAATGTGTTTTTAATGAAAGTCAAACATCATTATCTACAGCTTTCAGCTCTGTTTAGCAGCTTCTTACACTTTTGCAGGCCGAATTATACACTCGAGCATTGCAAAGCAAACTTCTCCAGATCTTATTCAGTCCATAAGACTACACAGATGAACAATGACAAATTATTTGTTTATAAAAGTAACGTTAAGGTAAAACATGCCATCAAACTACTGTGCGGCGAACCCATCTTACTGAACGCTTGTCACTTGGCTGTGTCACCAAACCTAACATAGCCACTACCTAGACAGCATTTTTAGGCATCGTACAATACAGGTAAGTTAACGTTAAGCGTTCGTGTTGAAAATATTTTAGGCACCGAACTGAGATATAACACTCAAGACACTATCTAGATAGTCATCTCGTTAGGTTAACACACACAGCCTGTATTTTCAGTGTACTCACTCTGTGAATGGGTATCTTACAGCATGTATCCAGTCCACATTTGTGTACAGTCAACGAGTGCCGAAGACAAGCGCTTGAGCTCCAGAACATCGTGTGATGATAGTCACAGCGACATCTAGAGGTGCGCTCTACACATGCACTGATTCCGTTCAGGTCGACATCCAACACGTACAGAGAGAATGAGCAGCATTCACAAAAAGATAGTGTGGGGGAAAAAATACATTAGACTGTACATAAATAAATAAATGAGGACTTACACAAATGCATATAAGATGAGTAACTAAAACTATGTTTTTTATTTAACAGCGGAAATGAAATAAATATAAAAAAATAAATTAATTAAAACATTGATTATTACACATAATTTAACATTCAAAATTAAAAAAGGAATTACATAAATAAATTAAGGTTGAGTAACTAAAACTATTTAATAATGCAAAATAAATCAAATAAAGAAATAATTCAATGAAATAAATACAATTCGAATTAATTTTAATCTGTCTGTCCTAAGACCCAGCCATCCATCTATATATCTGTGTAATTATGTAAATACATGATAATTAGATAATTAAGTATATGATAATTAACTACATGAAAAAATAATGAATAAATAATAATAAAAAAATAATACTTTTTTGATAAAAAATTCTTTCTGTCTTTGTGTACTTATATCAGCTTTTTTTAAAAAAAATGTATTTAATAATCTATGTATAATTAAAAATAAGTTATAAATGTATCTACACTGAGTAAATTCATTTATTTAGCATATGATTAATTATATACAAATTATATATTTATAACAATTTATAACATATTCATAATATATAAATCAAATTTTTTAATACTATTTTCTTACTATAATGTTATTTTGATGGAATTTTTTCTTTTTCATTTATATACTTAAAGGCAACATTTTTAGAGTGCTGAAAACATACATGTTTTGCACGTCTAATACTCAATTCAGCTTAGTTAAATGTCAAATATTTTAAAACATCAAAATATTTCTGAATAATAATCCAATGTCCAAGGCAACTCACTCAATACGCGTCTGCACACTATCAGAATGATCTGTTGATCTGCCAGTGACAAAAAAATCCCCAGAATCATAATTACATTTGAAATTTATGACATGACCTCGACACAACGCTCATACCTTTAGTATAACATACTTTATTCATCAAACATATGCTCATGGTCTCTAGAGCCTGGTTTCATGTCAGCACAGTACAAATAGCAGTGCGTTTGCCCACATATACATAAATCATAAATTATCCATCAGCGTCTCTGCTGCCACTTGGCCTCACCCAGAGAAAAAGTCCCGTCACAAATATAGCTTTCTGTCAGCCGGTGGTAAACAAAAGGCAGTAATAATTTGATAAGGGACACCAAGGTTAAATTTTGCCTGCACGGCATACGATCCAGGGTCGCCAAGGCTTTCTCAGCCAGCTGTAAAATTATTCTGCTGTATAGCAGCTTGGGCAAGACTGATAAGGCCGATTTCCTGAGACAAGCCAGTAAGAAAAGCACAAGCTTGTATCCTCTGAGTCTCCTGCCATTTCCTACACATTGATACGTCCTGCCTGGCAAGAAACAGATAAACATAACCAGATTATTAGAGTTGCAGAAATCCAATAGGAGGAGTTTTTTTTTTCCAGTGTGTGCATCTCTAATACTTGATTGAGAATCCGAAACGTTCAAGTTCATTTCTCACTTTTGGAGCAGTTGTAAAAGTGCAGTATCATTGACAAGCCCTTCTAACTTTTTTTTTAGCAGTAATGGATATCTCAATGCTCAATCAACTGAAGAAATGTGCTCGCTATTTACTTATCTGAACTCTGTGTGTGAATTTTCCATGTCATTCTATGTTGCGTGTACTACGTGTTTGAAATGTGTTTTGATGGACGATAACATCAAATCCTTTATCTTTAACACCTGGCCTCAATTTGCCATTGGTTCCTCTGGGCAGTGCCTTCCAGATAAAGCTAATTACAATGAAGATGAAAGCATGACTTTGTCCAACAAGCATCAGCATCAGATAAAATGCTAATAACAAAGCTATAAAAAACAACTGATATTTCTTGTGGATTTCACAATTTTTAAATAAGGTTCATTTAATTAATAAAACATTTCAAATTAGCTTAAATTAGCTTGTATTTCTGGAACAATTCAGTATGAAATATACACAAGAAGAGAAGGAAGGATAGGGGTAAATTGTTTATGAATTTATTTATCACACACACACAAAACACCATGTACGTTTTTAAGCTTTTTGAATCACTGAGACATTGGCATTGTTCTCAAAAACCACCTTCAAACTGTAATACCTCTATCATGTCATTAAACAGATTTGTGTCCCCGTAAACCACAAATTCCAACACACACACTTACTTCTGAGCATTGACTGCTGACAGCCTGAGACAACCCAAAGCCTTTTTGTTTGTTCTGGTACTCAAAAACTTATGTAAGAAATAAAGAGTTCAAAGGAATGTTCTGAGCTCGTCTCTAAAGTGACCTGAAGCACAATGCATGTAAACAAAGCACACAGAGAGGACAAGGCCACCAATTTCACCTCACATATCGTGAAAAACCTGAGCCATAAAGTCATGTCAGTCAATTTGTAGACTGGCCACGGACTCTCCGAGAAATACAAACAATATTTCATCTCAGTCTTTCCCATTTTAATGATTTATTAAAAGCTCTCAGTTGTCACTTGAATTTTCATCTGTATTTTTTCTCAGAGCATTTATCCCTGAGCTGATTCAGAGAAGATCTTTTTATGTGTATCTCAGATGTATACACGCAATGGTGTTTCACATTACTATTCTGTAAAAATGAAATATTAATAATACCAGGATATGATTAAAGTTTGTACGGGTTGAGAACGACGTGTTTGTTTAGCATTACTATCTAATTTATTCAAAAGTCATAATGAATGATTGTGCATATCAGCCATATTTGACCAGCAAATAAACTAAAATCAAGTGAGTCAAGCTCTTACGCGTTTGATTAATGCATTCATAACAGCGCTTAAGGCTCTGTTAGCTGAGGCTAACCTCTGCCTTCCGAAACGGTTTTGAGATAAAAGTTTTGCCAGACAAACAATATTAAACTTTTACAGCGATGCAAAATAAGAGGGAATATTCATGGGGTAAATCAAATGTACAAGAAAATATTGTGTTAAGAGGAACAACTCTGGCAAAGTAAATTTAAAGTGCAGGCAAAGAGGTGCGAAATTATTTGAGGATGAATAACAAATGAGAATGACATGTTTTAGAAAGAAATATTTTACTTTGAATATTGCTGTTCTTTATTGCCTTCTGTCACTTTCACACATACATGTTCAATATCTGCTCTCGTGTGCTTTAAAGCAGGGCAAACCTATCTATCTATCTATCTATCTATCTATCTATCTATCTATCTATCTATCTATCTATCTATCTATCTATCTATCTATATGCATTATATATAAGTATATATCAGGACATCTTCCATATCGTTATTCCAGCAAATCACTCAGCCAACCAATTAATTTAAAACACTGATTATTTATTCACTCAAAAATAAAGCAACCATCTATAAGCAATGAAATGAATAATTTGTTAAACTTGCGTTTAAAATAGCTGCATCTGAAACTGCATACTTGTACAGTATGTAAAAACAGTAGCATGCGCTAATTCACAGTATTCATAAATTAGTTGGTGAAAAGTTCCTGCATGACTTATTACTTCTGCTGAGATCCTGAAGCGCACATCTGACGGACACTTTACTATCCCATGAGGCCATAGTAGAGGATCTGTAAATGGCAGGGAAGAAATGCAACTGATGCTGGTAGGTTTTATTTATTCTAAATGCGTGTATATAGAGCATACGTTTTTAGCAGTTGTGAAAAGAAGCACCTACTTTATCTCAGATGCAGCTAGTCACTGATTTATTCAAGAATGAAACAACCATCTTCACTGAAGCATTTAATCATTTAGTGAATTACTGAATTATTCAATGTTCAGGAACAAAAACATTGAGCATACGATTCATTCAAAGCAAAGTATGTCGAAAAGAGTATGCCAAAATTCCCTGGATTCTGTGCTCTTTCCGGTATAGCTTTTTAAAGTATGGATCTGCGCGCACACTAATGGCTGATTTTACCCACAACCCATTGCGCTTTGGAAGATAAATCGTTTTAGAACATCGCCCTGAGGCGCCAAACTGCTGATCAACTTTGATAAATATCATTTTTATTTATATTTAGTTAATCGTACAAAATAGAAACTCATAAGCGTTAATATCAATGAGGAAGTCTGAGAACCTCGCAGTGCAATTTTGATAACCGCAAGCTCTCAGCAGGTCAATAACGCTTAGAGTGCCTCTGTGATTCTGCATCAGACATGTTTTAATGGATGCCGTCTGCGAGTAACTGATATTACTGAATCGGAACACACACAGATTGAAGTATCTGAGGAGACTCAAAGTATGTGTAGATGAAACACTGAACTCTCAGATTGTTCGCTGCTGCAATAAGTAGACCTGAAAATTGTTTTAAAATTGCATTTTATGGTAAATTTGTGATCATCTTCACAGTAATTTAAATTCCCTCTATTTTTGTATCAAAAACGATTTTGTGTCACAGCAGAGACAGTCTCATACTGTAACGGCAATGATTCAAACATCTTCTGTAAAGGCTATGAAGTGCTTCTTTAAAATACTGGGTATTGTGCTTGAATTCAACAAACTGAGAACTATAGCAATTAACAAATGCTTTTAAAAATCATCCTCATCATTCTTCTCAGCAGTGGTACTTGTAATAGTTCACACTGTGTCAACCTATGGCTTTTGATCCTTGAGATTGACTATGGTTTTTATATTTCGAGTCAATCAGGTGTGTTCATTCATGCATTATATTTGGGGTTACTAAGACCCTAAACACAAATAATTCAAAATTTTATGGAGGACAGTTGAAGAGTCTTATTAAGTTGACATTTTGCTTACAATCAGCTCTATGAAATTGAGAAAAAGCATGGAATTTCAACCTTTAATGTTGTTTTTTAACTATTAAAATGAACTCTAAAATCCCAAGCAGAACAAAAAACATTAAAAGCATTTAGAAATGCAGTCATTTAACCTCAGTAAAACTTAAAAATGAGACAAATGTGACACTATAATATATACAGAATACTGTATACTAGTATACAGTACAATAAGAAATAATATAGGTGGTATTGGATTAATTTGTGAGTAACATTAGGCACTTTTTTGTGTTATTATTGGTTTTCAACCAGCTTTAACTGCAGAATTTGTTGCAGAGGCACGGAAAGTTATTACATTTTGCTAATATATGAAAACCAACATTTTAGATTTCTTAGAGGTTTGAAGATAAACATGTTTTATTGATGTATTTGTTGCCTACAAGCACACTTCTCTTCACTTCACGAGACATTCGCGGATGAACTGCAGGTCTGGAGCCACGTGCAGTAGACTACTTGTAATGTTTTCAATTATAAAATCTATTCAGATTTGTTTTGGAAGTTAAAGTAAATTGTCAGAAAATGTTACATTTTTGGGGGATAACTTTTCCTTTAACAATAATATGCAATAACAGGTCAGACAAAGACCAATGGCATTTGTTATAAGAATAGTTCGCCCAAAAATGATAATTCTGTCATTTCCTTACCCTAAAGTAGTTCCAAACCTGTTTGAATTTCTTTGTTTTGCTGAAAGCATATACAGTAGGAAGATATTTTTTCTTTCGTGCATTCAGAGTTGTGTACAATGATAAAAAGTTGGATTCTCGTGCTACGCATGGACAAAGGTTCAAAAAGCAAGATCTTTGGTCTTCACGACGTAGTAGAGGATGGAACTCCTTATATGGGCAGTTCTCCTGGAAGCACGCGCCAGCGCAGGTACAGACCAGAGAGCGCGATATCACTCTCTTCTATGCCCTTCACTCAGTTGCATTGTAACTGCACAGGCATCGCACTGTAAGTGGCCAATTAGGCCTATGTTTACGAAAAAGTTAACCTTGTTAAGCTTTCCAAAAGAACCTATAAAACATCCCGCTCATGATTCAGAACTGCAGAAGGTAAGAGAAATTGCATCATGCCTGTGTTTTGTTGGTGATCGCGCTCAAGTGCTTGTCACTCTTTAGCTCCGCCCACACAGCACGCCTCCAGGACTCCCCCTTTAAGAAAGTAAATACACAATTTTTATGTTATTATTCAAACACTACTTGTTCACATTTCTGTCTAGTTTGTGCATTAAAGGCATTAAATTAGCATTCGGGTGTTGAAAAATTACCTGAGGAGTCCATTCATGAGATTTGTCATTTAAAAAGGAACAATATGTAAAGTTACATAGCCTACTGAAGAAAAGAAATGAAAGGGTAGTTAAGATGTTTATACATAATACATGAGGCTTCATTACTTTCTAGAAAAATATTTTCATTTTCACAATGAGCATTAAAGGGTCACCGGACAATGTTAACTCAGATGATGTGAAGGTCATTAAGTCTGCTGTCAAATAAGACTGAGCTTATGCAGCATTTATGAGGCTGATAGCGTTAACAAAGGCATGAATTTAAATATACTGAAAAATAAGGGGCTATACTTCACGTTTCATTTCCTTTGCATTCTCTCTCTCCGATATTAAGTATTACAATGAGACAAAAGAGACACCTATTTCCATACTTTTCATATTTAAAAATCCTACCGTCTGTCTACTATATCAGAATGCTGAGAGGATCCTAAAAATAATTTTGTCTAGTAGCAGGTCTTGTGCTCTCTCAACCATAGAATCTGTGTTGGCAGGTCAAGTTAAGCTACATATGCTCGGCTCAGTTTGAGAACAGAATACTAAACAGGACGACCGGCTGAGTTCAATATGCTGAAATCTCCATGTTTTTAAAAGAGCAAAGATGACTGGGTGTGTTGTTGGAGGATGCCAGAGCATAGAACAGTAACATTCTCTCATGTCATTGTGTCACACTGTGATATTTTATATATTTATTAAGCAACTGAAGTTTGTTCTCCTTTGTACTTTGTCACTTTTTGGTTCTATGAATCTTTTCTTCTTTATAAAATGCAACTACAGAAACACTAAAGTCCTGAGGCACAAAACTTAAAAATGCTCAATGCGTTAGAGCAAAGTAAACAACATTACGACTGGATGCTCATGGAGAATTCAAGATAAAAATATGAAAAACCAACCCCCTATGTATTTGCAAACAGAATGTGTTTTACAAAACCCTAATTTTTTTGGCATGTTTAGTATTTGGCTGCATCCAGTACACAGGGAATGTGTAAACTGAAATGACTTTCTCATCTTCAGAACCCCAGTGGCTCACGGAATACATTTTTCATATTGTATTTTGCACAACATGATGAATTACCACATAAAATGTCTTCAATAGCCCAATAGAATTTTTCTCATTTTGAGTCATGAATAAGTATGAATACAGCTGCTTAACAAAAGAGAGGTAAAAGCCATTGAGCACATTATCCATGTATTTTTACATTTCTTTCATGCCATAAATGCTCATTCAGACCCTTGAGTGAACAAAGTTAGAAAGTAATAGGCAAATATTTTGACATAAGACAAAAAAAAAGAAATATTTAAGGTACTAGTAAATAGTACTATAGTAAATATTTAAGGTACCAGTACTATTTCTGTATCTCTAATCATATTAGCAAAGGAAAGACAAACCAAATACTATTGATATACATATATGTATATATATATATATATATATACACACACACAGACTACAGTTCAAAGATTTATGGTCAGTAAGTAAATATATTTACATTTTCTTAAAATCATTTTTAAAAGGGCTTCAATAAATTCATAAATGACAGTATAGTATAATATAATGCTACAAATATTTCAAATGCTAAAAAAAACTTTTATTTGATCAAAGAATCTTAAAAAAAAAGCATCACAGTTTCCATAAAATATTAACTGTTCTCAACATTGATATTAATATTATTATTATTATTTTTGAACAGCAAATTGTATTATTAGAATGATTTTCGAAGGATCATGTGACACTGAAGATCAATGAAAATTCAGCTTTGCCATCATAGAAGTAAATTATATAATAAAACAGATTTTCTAATGATATTTCACAGCATTACTTTACTGTGATAAATAATATTACAGTTTTTTTTTGTTGATTAAATAAGCTTTTATTACAAACCCCAAACTTAGAATAGTGCATTTTTTCAATTAAACTTTACCAAATTGTAATGCCGATATATTTAATATGTACTGCAAAAGAGATTTTGCTAAAGATAACAACCTGGCTCCGAGTTCATACCGAGACATCTGCGACTGGCTATTTGGCAGGTCTTTTCCTAACTGGTCTCTGATGGAGAGGGAACAGGCAATCAGTCTGCCTGCAGTTCCACTAAGAGTTGTCTGACTCAATCATTATGGGTCTGTCACAACGCAGACTGAGCTACCTTATAATTACCCACACATGTCGACGGAGCTGTACGACACTGGGCTGCCCATAGTGTTCCCTCTGTGAGCTGCAGACACATGAGCAATTACCCAAAACAATGCGTATTGCGTGTTTAACTTGCATTTAAATCGCTCTTAATGTTTAATTCTCTCTCACTCATGAGTAGCTTTCAGTGCATTATTAGAACTCACTCAAATTACGCAGTCACATTCGCCTGCCATCTATTTACTGCAATAAACTTGCCATTAGAAGTCAGAGCTCCTAGAAATGAAATGTCTTACTCTTTTAAATTAATAAGCAGGTCTCTTAGCAAACTGTTTTACAGTGAAATGACATTTGCCTTAAAAACTGTGAGCGCCACAGTCTGTCAAAGCTCTTTGAATGCTCCTCAGAAATACATGGTACACAGGCTGTTATTGAGAACAGCAACATTTGATTAAACTGCAGTAACACTGAGAAACAGTCATAGAATTTAGCCTTATCAGAAAGTCTGTCATCTTGAGTTATGTTAGAACTATTGAATTGAGTTTTAAGATGATCTTGATTCCTTCACATACTCAGACATCTTCACTTTTTATGTTTTAAATACAGTATCTTTTGATTTCTATATTTTATCCATTCAAAAGACTATGAAAGCGATCCCAAAAAAAGAGTATAGAAACTAGATACTCCCAGTTTTGTCCCAGTTCTGCACATTAATGTATTGCTGTGTTTATGGTTCGCTGCGCGATGGTGTCTTTAGCCATAAAACCTGCAGACTACAGTCAGTAGAAATGCTTCTCTATCGTTGTGCTCCTCACAGGACAGATCTGCAGAGCACACTGTCATTCATGCGAACAAAGTATAGAGACGATGTAACTACTAGATTCAAGTGTATGATGTAGAGAGCTTCTTTCATTAAAATGCTAGTTTCTGAGATCGTGAGGAGAGCAAGTTTGCAAATCAGAAACTTAATTTATTTAACAGTTTTATATATATTTTTTTATTTTATACAAAAGTTAATAATAAATGACTTACATTTTAGGGCTGGGCGATATATATCGAACAATATATTATGCGCGCCTCGTCAGTAAAGCCGGTTCTTTGATTAGCGATAAATCTCCATCAGCTGTTTTCAAAAGGAACGCCAGCTTATATGTCCACACAAATACGTTTTCGTTTGAAAACGCATCTTTTTGTCTCCGTTTTGGCCTTCCTTCCACACTGAGACAGCTTTTTGAAAACTCTCTCCAAAGTGGATAAATTTGAAAACGCCGTTTTCGCGTCGCAGTGTGTACTGTGAAGACGGAGGCTTTCGAAAACGATAACGCTTTTTAGTCATATGATGCAATCATGTGACCAATTCAACTGATAGCGGACTTAATTTTTACAGCAGGTTGTTATGTTTGCTATCGAATTTTGACAGCCCTATTAACGATTAATATCAGTTTGAACATGCTCCAGATAGCTTTTCTTCAAAGAAGACGTAATGTAAGTAAATAAACGGCAGATCGTCATATGTCATACGCAATACAGGAACGTAAGCGTTTTCAGTCATTCCAGCGTGGATGAACAACTCTTCAGAAACGATCAAAACGATAGTGTGGACACTGGATGCGGAGCATTTTTAGATCCGCATCTTTTTATCCGGATTAGTGTAGACGTAGCCTGAGAAGCTGAGCAATTGAATCACCCGCGAAACTTAGCGCGTAGCTTCTCAGTGATCTATTTTGGTATTATAAGGACCCAAAAAAGCAAGTCTTAAACTATTTTGCACTTAAAATGGTTGCAATTATTATTGCTAGGATGAGTCTCTGCAGAGAACAGAGCACACATGCTAGAAAGAAAAGGATTTTTTCCCCAAACATATTAATTTATTCAGAATGCCAGAAAAACACATTATCAGAATATATTTCCCATGTTATTTTAAATTTGCATTAGCAAATAAAAGACAACTTGGAACACTCAACTAGGAGTCACATAATGCCAGCTCTATCAAAACTTCTTGCAACCCTTCCTTCTTTTGGGCTCCAGTTGTTTTCAACACACAGTAGCTTCTTTATTCTTTATTTGCGCCTATGCTAATTTGCACTGCACAAGGTATATTGCATTGGTCGATATGTAAATGAGATGTTGCGTGTTCTTTAATTAGCACATTGTTAGTAAATCACCAACTGAAATTTCCACGTCCATCTGCGCTGTTTTGGAATTGCCTGTTTTGTAAAACTGGCCCTCGCTCTGAAGGGCACCATGAGTCTTGCATATCTACTTCTGCATTCTCTCTCTGGTGGCCGAGACTGCGAGTGTGGGTACTTGGACTAGACCACTGTTTCCCATTTGCTTTATTCTATACATTTTTTACTGATTAAGTTAACCTGTGCCTCCTTAATATCTCTAGTGTATTTAAGCTCTTCATGTCTTCTACATGTTCTATGCCATGCCAGTTTAAAAGTAGAACGACTGACTAGATAAATCTCTTTTATTCCTTGCTTAATGTAACAATTGGCTCTTCTAATTAATTAGATTCTCACATTTGGGAGTAATTTGATTACATCTTAATTCAAAATCATGAGCGTGAACCGCCAAACTAGATTTCGTTAATTGAATAGTCACCCAAAAATAAATATATTTTTCATACTCACCTATGTTGTTCCAAAGCATCTACATATTAACAGTTTACATTTTTCTTTGGTTATGTTAACATGAGAGAAACTATAAGAGAAAAAAATACTTAGTTTGGAAACAGTATATGAGAACATTACTTTCGAGTCTTCTTTGAACCATCTGAAAAAAAGTAGTACTTAGTAATGTATAACCAAAATGTTTCAGAAAAATGCTCCATGAGGGATGTATGAATAGCATTTTGTGCTTATTGAAGAAAGACCAGATATATGTCGAAAAGTAACGTTTGTTCATAACTAAATAACCTTGCCGAAAATTCTTACAGTGTTCTTGTCTAAAGGAAGGCAGAATATTCATTTCAATGTGAACTTTTCCTTTAAAGCAGATGTTCTTTGTCAGGTTGCCTTGGTGAGATATCCAGAATCATTTCAGTCCCTGAAAGAAATATTTCTATAACATCAGAGCGTGATTTCATATGGAATACATTAAGTTAAACTTTCCTTGCATTATTGGAGATCCCCTCCCCTCCAGGGCTCTGTAAATAACACAGTCATATATATAAATAACATACTGTGGCCATTCATCTCTATTTCTCTTCCTACTCCATATACAATAGAAGGTCATCAAAAAGGCATGATTACAACCCAGGCTGCTTCTCTGCTGCTTCCCAGAGATTTATAGTGCTTGTATGATCAAATTCGCTGCAAATCAAAGGAAATTACAGTAATGCATCAGCTTTTGCTGATTACCACTGATCAGCCAATAGCTCATCGCCTGCAGCTAAAAAAAATCTCATTATAAAGCTCTTTTTAAACACTTTTCTCTTTCAAATGGACGCTGGGCATCTTCAGTGGAATAACAAGGAAAGTTGTCCAAAGAAGGAAAAAAGGCATTGCTCCTTTCTTCAATTTTAAGCGGAGCAAAAACCGGTGTGTTTACGAATGTCAACATATCCAGATTATTTATAATGAGGGGATGCGTACCAGCAGCTAGTAATCTGCATAAAATGCCGACAAACCATTTAAAAAATACTTTTTGTATAGGTCTGTTAACATTTATTTTAAGTAACCAAAATGTTTTATAGTTTAGTTTTAGACTCTAACAAACCTGCTGCAACCGCATTGTGTCGTTCACACAGCAGCTTACAGTTGTGTTTAGAATGCTGTCTGTGTGAACGTGCAACGGGAGTCACCTTGTTGAACAAAACAGCATGTAAGGTGTGTTTAGGAGCTGGGGCGCTGGTTTTAGCTGATTTATGCTTGTCCTTTGCTGGCTTATGCTGGTTCTTTCCTTGAGCAGCACATGACCAACAAAGAACCAGCTTAAACGAGCAAAAAACGAGCTTAAACCAGCTCAAACCAGCATCCCATCTTTAAAACATACCTTACCAGCATATACTGGTTTCTTCAACAGGGCAAGCCCGGGGCAAGATAAAACTGACGGGAGCGGCTCCTGTGGAAAACTGACAGGATCTAAAACTTGCAGAGGACACGCGGCTTATTTCTTTGTCACTGTAAGCTACCAAAAACACACAAGAAAACACATATTTGATTCAAATGCTCCACTATCTACTCAAATTGAAATTCATGTTTCAAACCCATAAGACCTTTGTTCATCTTTGGATCACAAATTAAGATATTTTGATAAACTCAGAGAGCCACCTGAACCTCCATAGACAGCAATACAACAGTATTGATCCCTGAAACATAGTAAAAACACTGGTAAAACAGTCCATGTGACATCCGAGACTCATCTAACGAAGAGACTCAACAACTTAACCAGCAAAAGGACCAGCATAATCAGCTTAAACCAGCATCCCAGCTTCAAAACCATACCTAACCAGCATATGGCATTCTTCTCCTGTGACTTACATCTTCTGTCATTCTAGAGAGTATCACAACGCATGTGTACACTTTCTCAGGTGTAAACAACAGCAGATTTCGCACATGCGTGTTCCTTCCCTGAATGTAAACAAGGCTGATTACATCAAGCTTGCGTATGCGTTGTGTGGTGATACTCTCTAAAACGGCGGAAGACGTAAGTCATGGGAGAAGAATGGTGTTAAATAATATCATTTTTGTTTTCTTTAAGCAAAAAAAGGATTCTCGTAGCGTCACAAAACTAAAGTAGAGCCACTGATGTCACATGGATTGTTGACCTGGGGTCATTTCAGTTGTATTGCTGTCTATGAAGGGTCAGACGACTCTCTGATTTCATCTTATGAGGTCTTATGAGTTCGGAACAACATGAGGGTGAGTAATTCATGACAGAATTTTAATTTTGGGGTGAACTCTTTAAAAGCTGCTGCCGGTTAATGAAGATTTGACGAATGAGCTTGCGGCTCTTTTGGACTCTTGTCATGTCAGAAGTGATAAAATGATGGACATCTTTGATATTACTTTGGTCCCTGTCTCTATGGTTACTGCTGTGCTTGACTCCCGTGGCATGCTAATACAGACCGAATTTTAAACGCAACTGTAAGCTGCTGTGTGAACGAGACTCACACCTGTAATGAAAGTCCCAAAAACTGACAGTGTGAACATAGTCATGTGCTATGACATCTCTATCAGCAGGGGCTAACTAGGCTATGCTAACCAGCCAAACCTGTACCCCTTAGCTTACCTCATATCAAATAAGCAACTTTATGCGGTAATACGTAAGCTTGTCTCACATAATAAATCAGATCACAAGATGTATGTGTTTTGGCATTTCAAAATGTGTGACCCGGCATGTGTTAGAGAACAGACACATACCGTCAGCTGCATCTGCTAATAAAAGTTGCAATACAACAAGTTTTCAAGATCATAACAAGCTAAAGCTGAATAAAGAGATTTGCTTGTGTTGGGTGCAATTCACACTCACGTAGTCTATGAATGTTGTTAATGAAAAAGGCGACTTTTTATAACAGTGCATAACAGATGTTAACAACACCTCATTATGAATTAAAATAGGTGTTGTTTAAGGTGCCTGTGTCAGGATATGCTAACAAGCTGCTAATCGAAACATCCTGAAACTGTTTATGGGCTCTTTATATCAGAACATGTGATTCAAACACCTGGACTAGAGCTCAATATGGAGTCAAGTTTGTTTTGCTTTGTTTATCATTTGTTAAACGAAATGTGAGGTTTGGGCAGGTAGTTGGGGAAGACATTCATCTTCATGCCACCTCCCTCTATTTCTCGTCAGCATTCGCTGGAGGAGACGTTTTGGGCAGAATGACAAATTGGTTGGACAATTGCTTTTAACAAGCTAGAGGGAAAATAGGGCAAACTACTAATGCTACACATCTCCCATTCCATCCACCCGACATATATTTTTCTTTCTCAATAATTCATAAGATGTACTGAGCAAGCTACAGAGGAAGGCTACCTACTCATTTTTTTGTCCTAAAAGCTCGAGTCCTTTTCCTAGCATGGCCTCTCTCACCTCCTCAGGGGGAGTGAAGCTGCTGGATGGTTGTCAGATTCTAGTATAAACAGACACTCTGCTTTTATGAATGGGGCTGGCGTACATGTCTTGATCCTGTCTGGATCCCTCCATTGTCCATCTGGAAGAGCTGGAACCATTAAATATTGAATGATTCTGTATTAATTTCCCATCATAATCTTAAATGCTGTTCAAAGACTATAAATGCTACAGTAAAAACATGTTAATTAATTGACAGTAAGACCCCTAAAATACTGTAGTAAAATTGCTGTTAACGGTACCACTTTTAGAGTTAGAAATAAAGTCTTAATTTACATTCAAAAAAACAACAAAAACAACATGCATTTACACATTACATTTTATTGTGTGTCGAAAAAAAAAAAAAAAAAAAAAAAATATATATATATATATATTTTTATCAGGTGTATTTAGGGTTTTTAATGTACATTTTTATGTTATATCTAATGTTGTTTAAGTAATTATTTTATTGTATACTTTTATGGATTTTAGTAGTATATATTAAAGACATAATTTTAGGATGATAAAATTGTAAGATAAATGACATTTTTAATTTACTCACCCATATGACTTTAAGAGAGATTTACCGTCATAATGCTTTTTTTCCACAAAACGAAATTGAATGGTGACCACAGCTGTGAAAAATATATATTTTAACATTTTTATGTAGCTTAAATTATTATTAATAAATAT
>JAUMHP010000082.1:8341812-8353091 GCA_032361065.1 Enteromius trimaculatus | reverse complement strand
AATCGAATCGAATCGTTACCTGGTGAATCGTAATTGAATCGAATCGTGAGGGCAGTGCCAATGCACACCACTAGTATATATACACATAAAGTACACTTAAGTACAATCTTGATACACTTTATTTTAAGTAGCTTATGCCTGTGTATTTGAATTTATAATTATGCTGTATAAAGTCAGCGACACATTACATATTACATTAAAAATAGGGTAACTTGTAATCTGTAAGCTATAACATTTCCAAAGTAACCTTTCCAACACTGTGTATTCAATCAAAGTGCCTCAAAACGTAGTGGTAACACTTGAACACATTCTACTAACGGTAAGTAACTTGCTGCAAGGTCTCGGGGTTACATAGGTAACTGCGTTGAAACGCTATGGGAACGCCTTCAGCATGACCACGCTCTGAATCTGCTGTGTAATCTGTCCAAAAGAAGGGCGAGACGTCACAGGTGACGTCACAGACCAGGATTCTTAAAAGCACGTGTGGAGAAGCCAATGCCAGGCTCAGAAAATGAAGCAAGGGTTACCTACGTAACCCCAAGAAGTTCCTTTTCAGGAACTCACACTGCGTCGAAACGCTATGGGAACGCAATACCCACGCCCTCACACACACAAGTTCCTGCCTAGTGTGGAAGCAGCACAACTAAGGCATAAGGACAACCGAGCCTGGGGTAGCTGGAAGGTCTAGACCATAGAGTCTCCCAAAAGAGAGGAGGGCAGAAAGGGACATAACCCGCTCGCAGGAAAAATAAGACTTTCGCCAGTCCGGGCGCAAAGTCTAAACAAGAAGGGGCCACTGATAAGGCCTGTAAGTCCCCTACCCTACCCTGGGGTTGCCGTGTCTTGCTGTGGCAAAAACCACTCCTCTTCTTGAGGGCTTGCTCTCAGAAGTCCTGCAGGTGTTTGGCCAGGCACACCACCATGAGGGGCACGAATCAACCCCTCTGGAGGCACTCAGTCGACTCCCCATATGAGGGGCTGGTACTTGTCGAGGGCTGCACTCGCCCCAGCCCCCTGTGCTGGAAAGCAGTGTTGCAGCACTGTAAGTGCGACTGCTTACAGTGCTGCAACACTGCTTTCCAGCTCAGCTGCAGCCCTCAACGTGTACCAAAGGCACGTACTCCAGCTCATTCAGCAGGTCCTTCCGGCATGCCTGTAACACACCAGTAGTGTGCAGACACATACCAGCATGACCTGCTGCAGTGTACCCATACCCCAAGGCGTCAGTGTACGACGTAACGGCCTGGGTAAAAGGCTGAGCAACTTCAAAGCAAAGCCACGCCGGGTGATAGAGAGCTTGTAAGCGTCAATTCAACCAGTGGCAATGCCTTACTCCTCATACTGGGGCAACTGAGATTAGCGATCCCCACGAATGCAGCCGCGACTCTGCCTCGGCGGCAGCGCAGAACTGCAAAAATGGGAAACGCTGGTGAAGGCTACTTCCCTTAAGAAGAAGCAAGCAAGACTAGCTCTCTCACATGCACTTTGTAGGCTGTTGTCTCTTTTTGTATAGAAATAGATTTTTAGGTTAACCTAAAAATGTTGTCTTGTTAATCTTTCTTTTTTTGTTGTGTTGTTAAATTATGTTAAAATATGTATGCAGCACCTTTGCCCTGGAGCAACGTTGTTTCGTTTCTCTGTGTACTGAACAGTATATGGTTGGAATGACAATAAAAATCCTTCTTATTACTTACTGTAATTTCTACAGTATTTTTTTTTTACAGTGCACCTAAACCAAGCTCTCTTAAGCTGTCTAGATCTTCAGATGAATCCAAATATTCAAGTCTCCTAAGCTTTAAGTAATTATAGAGTTCTCTAATTAGGACATTCTAGTGATTGCTTTAGCAGTGACAGAAATAAAGAAGCAACAATAACAACAAAAAGAAGAATTGGTCTGACAGATATGCTAAGCAGTCTTATAGGCTGCCAACTTCCATTTACCTCTACTTCCATGTGATTGTGAAGCTCTGTCAAAGTAGACAGTTATTAAATACCTAGCTCACTGATGCCTTTAATGAGGACCTCTGGGTGATGGCCAGCTCGCCTTGTTACCATGGAGTGATTAAAAATGGATTCCTCATCCCTCCTATTTTACCTGCCTTCATTCCTCTGCCTCCCTCTCTCTCATTCTACATCTTTAATCAACTAATATAAATACTGACATTGTCATTAAAGGGATGGGTCGCCCAAAAATGAAAATTTTGACATCAAGTTATTCAACCTCGTGCTGTTACAAACTCGTATGACCTTCTTTTGTCCATGGAACACAAAAGGAGATACAGTATTTGAAGAATATTCCAAGAGCTATTTTCCATAAAACACTCTTAGTTGCCCTGAAAGGTTTATATTTTGGTTTTGGAGTCTCAAACAACAGACTGTTATACATGCGAGGTCAAAAAACACTTTCATTTTCTTATAAAATGCATTTATTTTTACCTTATTTGTTCAACAACTCCCAAACAATTCTTTCAAACCTATTTAGTGATTGGTCAATTTTATTTAAAGCAGTGTTTATGATTGTTTCAATGATTCAGTTTACTTTTTTTTTTTTTTTTTTTTTTGAGAGACAATAACTTTATACACTTTATGTTATGGCTGTGTTACACACTGCGTGAAAGCTCATTTTCAAAAAAACATATATAGGACACTTTAAAAAATTAAAATTCTTATTAGAATGTACTGTTCCATTAAAAACGGATTAAAAAAGGAATTGTCCACTAAAAAGTGAAAGATCACTGAACATTCGCTCAGTCCTAGGCAATCTCATATGTAGATGAGCTTGTTTCTTCATTGGAATATGTTTGGAGAAATTTCACATTAAATATCTTGTTCACCAGAAAATCACCTGCAGTGAATGGGTGCCGTAAGAATGATAGTCCAAACAGCATCACAATAAGTAACAAGTTTTACATTTTGGGGAACTATTTTAAAATCTGTAGAACATTTTCAATGCACAAAATGTTTAGATTAGAAAATATGAATAGTTCCATAATAACTCCTTTGGCATGACTGGAACATTTATTTTTAAATGTACTATAGTGTAAATATCTAAAAAAAAGACACAAATATTAATTTGACGTCATGTACTATATTCAAAATTTCCTATTCACCACCCATCATGTCTCAAAGCATTGCGACTAATATCATTGAGTAAGCTTACTGATATTGGTCATCAAAGTGAAACTTATCAAAGCCAGTGCTCTGAAAAACACAAATTTTATACTTTTAAAACTACATTAAAATGCACAAGGAATGAAACCTCACAACAGGAGGTAAGCTGGGGAGCCGCTGTGTGCGTGTGGGCAGTCTATATACCAGGGCACGTCACATGGGGCAGCGGTGGAGTCTCGACTCCTTAAATAAATCTCTCTTGTGGTAAAGGATGATTGGAGCATGCTGGGCTCAATACTCATTGAAGTATATTTAATAGGACTTAATTGCTCCCACAAGCTCAGTTAATGTTTAAGTGCTGGATGATGCTGTCTCTGGCTCTCCTTATTAGGGTTTGGATGAGGTCCTTAATGACGATTCAATTGTTTGGTCAAGATTTAAAATGTTCCTCATTATCACAGCAGGCGTTCACTAAATCCAGCCACTATTAAATTCTAATTGAAAATAAACTCTTATTTGTTTTATATAGTAGACGTGGAATATGGTTATTGAGATGACGAAAGCTTACAAGTCTAGGTGTAACTATACCATTTGTTGTAAAGGAACAAATATAGCTGTTATGCTGGGTGTCACAGAAGAGATGGGAAATGTGTGGATCCATTTGCAAAGCTTTATTAAAGTCCATGCTCATTGTCGTACAGGTGGCGTCGGCAACAATAAACAGCGGAGAAAAGAGGAGAAGGACGAAGACATGGTCAAAAGTTCGTAGCAGAGGTCAATACCAGGAAATCCAACACACAGAAACACGGAAGACAATGAAACAGGAGAGCCGCTTACAAAGGGGTAGGATAAACCGTACACTCGCAGTGATCAGCGAATAACAAACAAACGAACCAGAACTTAATGCAAGTGAGAACTAGGTCAGTGGGTGGAGTTACATCAGTGGCCATGACAATAGACAAGGTGGGCGGAGACAACATATTAGTTACCCTGGAGACACATGAGGTGGGTGGAGACAAGAGTACACAGGTGACAGTTCATACATGGAATGGAAAAACACAGACACAGTACAATAGGGGACTGGAGTGCCATTCAATCTTGACTGGCACATCCAGCTGATCATAACAACAGCTAGACACAGTTATGCTATTGAAACTACATGATTCTCCGATTTTCTCATTTAATTTGCATCACCTACTGATTCTGTTTTAGAAATCACACAGTCATGTTGTTACAATTGCACTGCAACATGATTAAAGTTATTTAAGCAATATGATAAAATAAGCAGGTAATCATAGCTGCATTAATATACAGACTGACAACTTTATGTAGGATCTATGTCTGTTTCAAGAAGTTAACATTGAATAACTAATATTTTAGAAACAATATTTGGTAGTTTCTTGGTTTATTTTTGCTCAACGAAGTAGTTTTGAAGTGCAATTGTTAATTTGGTATCTGGAAGAAGTAGACGACATTTATGAATCAATCAATTTTCGAACAAATTGGTTTAATGAATGGTTCAATGACTAAAAAAAAAGGTTTTGGATCCAGATACTAGCATACTTCGCTTACTACTTTTATTATATATATCAATAGCAGAATAGCATACTAGTATGGAATTTGGCATGCAACTTGATTCAGGCATTAGATGTCTTTAATGAATTGCTTGAGTGAAATATTTATTGATTCACTCTTAAAGATAGAGGTGCATCTGAATATGCATACTTCCTACCTTCAAAATAGATGATGAACAATTGTGTAAAAAAGGTAGTATGTCCAAATTCCCAGTATTTCTTGTTTTCTGCTCTGTTAGAGAACTGTTGTCTGATATCTCATTCAGTAGCCTCTGAACCCTCTTTATGTCCCATTTGGGATACTGTAAATTATGGACTGTTTTTTGTTGTTGTGATGCATATGCAAGTCTGTATACCTCTTATGTGAATAAGAGCGAAAATATAAAGATCCACAAAACTGGGAGGGAGTTATTACATCATAGCACCATGTGTAGCCTGCCATGTCAGAGCTCCTCAGGGTGTTGGATTTCCTATAGTGAAAGATTCTGGCTCAAAACAAATCAAGGGAGTACTCATGCACTGAGCTGTCACACACAATTATTGGGACTATCTTACAACACCATCATCCATGCATGTAACAGTGCATTTGAGTTTGAACAGGATTAAATAGGGTCAAATTATGTACATCCTGCATAATCAGAGGGATCTGTTTCAGACAGTAAATCCCGCAAGAATTCACGTGCATAGAAAGCAGTTGGTGATGATACAGGCTGTCCCCAACAAGTGGATAGAATTACTGATCCTTGTAACAATAGACTGATAAAATGAATTGCTTATCTCATACAGAACCCATTATTAAAAGTATAGAGAGCATATTTCGGCATATTACAAAAGCTGTCAATGGGCCGGTACCTTTTCCAAATCTACAAGTTTGTACCTAAAGGGTCCATTTTGGTACCTTGAAGGTACATATTAGGACCTAATTTGAAAAGGTACCGCCCCAGTGACAGCTTTTGCACCTTTATTTCTGAGAGTGGAACCTTTCTTTATAGTAAAATGTTCTTTACACTAAGTAATTGTTTACTAAAAGCTTATTTGGGGAACCAAACATTTTTCTTCTATGGCTTCACTATGAAAACCCCCTTTTTGAAACCTTTATTTTTGAGAATGTGATACGAAACTCTTGAAAACAAAGGAAATTTAAACATGAAGACAGCACATTTCATTGGATGAACTGCATCCATCCCTCATAGCCTTGTTTTCAAGGGTGAAAAATTAAATATGGCCTCAACCCTGAGGTCTATTGATCAGTGTTACCATTTCCATATTTCAGATCTTATACGAAGTTAGAGGAACTGTGGCAATATGGATTTGACTCGCTGTCTAATTTCATATTTCTATTGTCTCAGCTGTCAGTTTTATTCATTGAAGTAATAAAATTGGAAACATCTGTTGCTGGTCCATCTGTCCACTGTTCAGACAGGCGAAAAAAGTGTGTGCGAAGCATCAGGCTCTTCATTATTACTATATTTATGGTCGGAGATTTGGAGAAACTTTGAGCAGACTATGTTCATGTTTACAAATCAGATTAAACTGAATTTTTGCTAAGTGTTGCTGGATAAGAATTTTAGAGACACTCATATAAAAAAAAAATATATAATAAACCACTGTTTTTCATTCTCCACTCAAAATGTTTTTTTTTTTTCCCTCAATGTAAGTCTTCCATTACATTCCTCTATTTTTGTTTATAGTGGAGTGCCACAAACTCCACATCAATCTGAGATTTTGTCACCGGAAACAAATAGCACTTGTGTTGAGAGACAGTGCATTATGGTTCTCAGTCGACTGAAACTGCTAAAATTATGTTTCAAGTTGGTACCATTTTCAAGACCAGCTGAGGTGGAATTTATTTGTGAACAATGCAATGTTTGATATACGATCGATATTAAAGCAATGTGAGCTGTGAGATATCACCAATTTATCTCCCTTTTCAAGAACAATATACCAACAAATCAATATATGGCTACAAATGAGCACAACAACACTCACACAAAGCTTCTTATTGGTTTTGAGTATACAGTAAATCAACTTTGTTCCTTTAATTGCAAGAGTGATGAATATATTTCAGGGTGTATAGCTGTTTAGCTGACAGTGAAGGGCAGTGAAGATGCACCAGTGAATCTCTGGATCTTTTGTAATCGTGTCAGAGTAGAAAATGATGGATGAGGCACGTTTGCACATTACTTTCAATATGATTATCAGCGACATACTAATGTTTTCCTGCAGAAGTGACAAACAGCATACTTAGCTAGATACATTCACTCCTTTTTTTGTTTGTTTGATCAGTTTCTGTTTAGTGAAGGTTGGTTGGTAAAACTGGATATTGGCTGTAAGTTGTGAGATCAAGTATAGCTTTTAGTATTAAATGGACTAAACCAGATGCTTGAGAAGGGATTTAAATTATTGAGCACCGACCAAGATTCGGCCCTTTTGGCTCGAAATGAATTGCTAGCTTCAAGTGAGTGGTAAATTCTAGTAAATACTATGGCTTACACACAGATAAACCCTTACACACATACACACAGACACAGAGAATTATTGAATGCGAGGACATTTCCCCCTATAAATCCAGATTAATGACAAAAGCTCTCAGTAAACAGCGAAAGTGCTCTGACAGCAAAAAGAACCATAAAGCTTGGAGGACAATAGCCAACTGTTAAGCTTTGCTCCGTAGAGAACATGTGTTTGGCCCATATTCATGTGTTCTGAATTGCAATTCACTCTTATATCACTTTAACCATGCTGCTTTGGGTAGATGAAAATCAATAGTTTAAAAAAATGAAATACTATTTATATTCCTTTTACACCCAAATATAAAAAAAGAAAATACAATTACGGGGCAGCTAAAACTGTTCTTTATTACACTAATTACATAGTTAAAAACTTTTTTAAATGTGTTAGAGCATATGTTTATATTATGTTGTTGCGCCAGTAGAAATCATCGTAAGTGACTCACTGAATCCTTCGCGGAATGTAACACAATTGACACAACTCTGAATGAAAACATCCTGCAAAATTTTAAATCTGAAAGAGCACCGTGTATAAATTTATTGTCTCAACTCTAAATCATTGAAGCGAGTCATTTTTAAAACGTGTCATGAAACATGAAACTTCAGAATATTACCCACCCACTTATTGGACTTTTTCCATTGGTTCTGAATAAAAATGCTACTTGTTTCTTTGCCACTCACAAATACTACCTTAAAGTGCCCCTATTATGCCTTTTCAAATATGATCTTTCATGCAGTGTGTCATGTAGCTGTATGTGAACATAAACTATCTGCAAGTTGTGACGACGACAGTGAACGATAAATAAAGTTATTGTCTATCAAAAAAAGAGTCTACTCACATTCGCCTAAACGAGTCGTCAGCAATTTGAATCTTTTTCTGTTACGGATTCACGTCACTAAGTAACACATTTGCATAATGTCCGCCCACATACTACATCGCGAACAACTTGCCCCTCCCACAAACACTACAATTTCCACGTAGATTACATAACTTCAAGAAGACATTATCCTGTGAGAGTAAATTTTTTTATATGCTCTTCTGAAAGATGAATCTACAAAGAATGAGTGTTAACATTCATTTTTTTCCAACAACACCTCAGCAGTACAAATCTTGTGTTGTGTTCGCGTCATTTTACTGATGATTGCTTTTGCAGTCTTGGAGTACAACGCGATTTTCTCAAACGCTTTGCCTTAAAAGATGGATCAGTGCCCAGTTTAGATGGACTGGCTTGCTCCTAGGAACCTCTACCTGTAAGTATGATTAATAATTGATGAGATTGCGCCCAGTGCCTAAGCTCAGGAAACGCTTGCCCGCCAAAGGGTTGCCAGGAATTCTCTTATCCTCCACTGACTGCCCTTCGCCCATTTCAAGTTCAATTGAAGAAGCAAAGCCTGGGTATCTCATCCCATTCCTCGCAGATTCCACTCTTCTGATTCCAGTTCCAGAGTTCCAGTTCCCCGTAGATTCCAGTCCATTGTCTTCTGACATTATTCTTGATATGTGGAAAGGAGAGCAGAGGGTTACTCCAGTTCCTGAGTCTCGCAGTAGGGATAGGATCCTGGAAAGGGTGGGCGGGACAGGGGTTTGCCCTTGCTACCCGAGGCTCCTGATCCGCCATGGCCTCCCGGGACTCCAGATCCACCCTGAAGGCTCCCTTGACTCTGCCATTGTGGCCTTCAGGGTGCCCATCCCCCCTCTCTGTTTTTTTGTTTTCTTTGTTGTTACTTGCAGCGCAAGTATGCGCCTTTCCGGGAGGGAGAGGTAAGTGTTACATTTCATGTCTGTTTAGTTCTGTTCTTAGTTTCGTTTTCATGTCTTCCTGTTTTGGTTTCAGTTTAGTTCAGTTCCTGTGTGCCCATATTTGGTTTTTCCTGTCTTAATGTGATTATTAGTTGATTATGTTCCGCCTGTGTTTCCCCAGCTGTCGTCCCTTAAGTAATCAGTTCGTTAAGTATAAATCCCCTGTCCTTTGAGTTCTTGTTTGTGGATCAGTGTTAAATGTTATATGTGTTAGACTGGTTTTTGGATACTTCTCCATGTTTGCTTTGTTTATAATTAAAAGTCTTTATGTTATTTAAAGTTTACGTCTCCTGCGCTCTCCTGCGCTGGTACCACACATAACAGGAGTTTAGAAAAATGATCGCTAAATGAATCGTTTGGGAGACATTGAAAAAGTAAGGTAAAAAAATAAATGCATATTATAAGAAAGCACAATATGAACCTTTCATAACCCATAATAGGGCACTTTAAGGAATGGATCAGCAATGGATCCTCTGAAATGAATGGGTGTCATCAGAATGAAAGTTCAAACATCTTATAATAGCATCATAATAGTTGCCAAACTATCCACCTGATTCTAGTTTATCAGCTAATATCTTGTAAACCGAAAAGCTGTTTATGTAAGTGCACCTTCTGTCGCATATATGCCACCTCGGATCCAGCTCATGTTCAACATAAGCATACATAACAATGCCAATAATTTGCCAAACAATGGCACAAAATGAATGGGAACCAAATGAATGAGAATAAATAGAGGCAGTATTTGTCTCGCTGACCCTGAAAAGGTTTCAAAAGAAAGAGTGGGTAAACTAAAAGGGTGGTCTAATGAGCTGGATCTGTGTGTTTTTTCGTGTGTATCAAGGCACCAGGAGAACAACCGTGAAAAGCTTGGTAGCGTCAGAAGCGTGGAAATAACAAGCGTGGCACTCACCAGCGTGGTATTTAAAGGCCAGGAATGAAGCTTGCACGCACAATGCTCCAATCAGGCCGCTGCTTTTTTGGGAAATGCCGTTCCACTCAAATGCCTTTTGAAACCACTCATTTCAAAGACAAATATGCTTGCCCTCTCATTTGAACCCAGTGTAATAAGATGTAAACAACTGAAACAAGAGTAGAACAGCTCAGCAGATAAAACATGGCTATTCTGGGAGAGACTGCTGGAGACGAGAGATGACACCTTATCCTGGCAAGCACAAAATACATTAAGAGAATTATGAGGGAATTATAAGGATCCCAAAACAATGGTAAAGCATAACCGGGTAATTTTTATTCGACTTTTGATGTTGCATTTTTATGCCATTCTGTTATGATTCACATTCAGTTAGTCATAATCAAGAGGAAAATATGTTGCACTCTTTGTTTTAGATATGATATATTGCAGCATGTAGAGGTGCTCTTAAATTGGTGCAAGTAGTCTATATTCACTAAACCTGTTTGATTCTGGAGCTATACAAGTGACTGCCTTTATTAGTGAGTGATTGAATCAGCATTAATTGGCAAAATTTGGCTATGATTAACTAAAAACAATGGCACTCTTGCTCATGTGACATGAGAGATATATAAAAAAGGAAGCACCTACTTCCTTCCCAGTGCATGAAAAATAGTAGGAAATAATCTATATTTACAGTTAACCAATAAATGACTTCTGTCATCTGGCAAAAAAACTGTGTCAACTTAAGTTTTTCAGGTGTGGAAAATACATGCAGTTCAGACGGAACTCTCAAAAGTTTTATTTTGAGTTGACAACTAAAGTCTCTGAAGGGGAGAAAAAAATGTTTAAAGCAGTCAAAACTTGAAAAAGAAGATCTTTCATGTCAGCCCTGTTGGCCTTCCCATGTTTCTGAGACTACATATACAGCAGAGGGGAAAATCTTGACCTGATATCAAAAGGAGGGATGTCCATAACCTCACAAGTTCCCAATGTCATTCGAAGCTTTTGAAGTCTAAAAAGTAGAATGTACAGTATGTTCGTTGTTGTCTGAGGTCTACTGGTACATTGAAGGGTGTCAAGAGTGTAGTGGTAGGTAATGGCTGTTGTTGAGCTATAGCCCTGAATGTTTTTACACATTTTCTATATGGTATTTTTCCTTGCGCTTGCTTCATAGCATTTGAAGTATGGGGTGAAAATCAACTCCTGTTTGCAAGAGAGAGTAAATAACATAATAAAATAATAGAATAAAATAAAATAGTTGCTGTTCATAAGTCATTCTGATACACATAACCATATAACACACACACACACACACATGTTGGTTTTTGTGATTTATGAGGACTCTCCATAGGCGTAATGGTTTTTATACTGGA
>JAUMHP010000082.1:8325262-8337114 GCA_032361065.1 Enteromius trimaculatus | reverse complement strand
ATTCAGGGCTCTCAGGCATAAGACCCCAGTCTGTCGTCACGACATAACGTCATAGTGACCGACAGACAAGGGAACTCCACATTTGAACAGTCAATAGCAAATACTAACTAATAACAACACATAGTTGCAGTTGCTGATTCAGAAGCGCCAGATTATCAGCATTGACCAGTTTTGATGTGGTTGACCTTTACACATCCCTTAGTACTCTCCAAGGTTCACAAATATGTTGTCCATAAAACGCGTTCCACAAATTTGAACATCTGGGTTGTGCCGTTGTCATGTAAGTAATCTTAATGATTCCTAACTGCATCTAGTTACTTTTGGAAAGCTAAGTCAGGTCTAGGTCAGCCTTCTCTTTTGTGGGAGACTTTAAGTTTTGTAACTCTCTCTTTAATATATTTGGTGAATGAAATATATACATAATAATTCTGTTTGTTAATGAAGGATGGCGTACACATTAATGTTTTTTTTTAGATTTAAATAAAAAAGTTTTTATTCTAAAATGAAAAATGTTAACAATTAAGATCCTTGGGTTAAGACGTCCTCATCTATGTTATCTTAGGATGGTTTTCTAACTAAGGGTGTGATGATAAAACTTTTTAAAAATAAATTCAACTTTTTAAATATGATTAGTGATATGCAAATCTATAATAAAATAAAACCACAGCAAAGGTTATTTAATTGCTTTTTTTCAATATTTCATCTGATATCAAAATTCATTAACATGCCATCTGTTGCTTTAGTAACACGTGAAATGTGTTAACTAACTTCTAAATCTAACTTTTGTTTGAAATGTTGTAAAAATGCTGTCAAAATGTGCCTAATGTAATTTGCACCATGGTTGTTATGATACAATATTTTGCTTTGATTAAAAGTTTCCTGAAACTCAAAGTGACACTGAATTTTGTTTAGTCCTTGCAGTTACACAAGTCTTAATGGTCTTTGATTGTATTTCAGGGATTACAGAAAGGTAAATTTACTGATGTCAGTTGCAGCTCATGTCTAAAGAGAGATGCTTGTTTGCACAGGACTGATAGCGCAGAAGCTTTAGTTTAAACAGTGAGGTCAACTCTGTAATAAATCAATAACTTCAAATGGAAGGTAATACGATTTAATTGCCCTCTTTGAAATATGGAGTTGGTAAGTATTAATGAATTCTTGTAGAAGAAAATTAATCAAGCCCCTTATCCAATTATATACCAAGCTCTGTCGTTTCAATCTACTTTATGCCTTTGGGCTTCCCCCTTAATTATGTTTGGTTATATTGCCTACAGGTAAGTCTTAAAAGAATTAATCTGAGCTGGCAGAAGTGCACATATATACAATCAAAGGTTGTCATCTTCTACTTGGAGGACTGCTAAGATGTTCAGAGAAGAAATTCAATTTTCAAATTCATTCAAAGTTAATATGCTTAATTTACAGACCTCTGGATTAGAAAGGGATTAAAAACATCCTCCCACAACTGGTTATATAGTTAAATATGTTTAAATATCAGTCATCTTTGCTTTGTTCTGTAGGTTTTTCTTGTCTTAACATTTCAGTGTCACGTTGTGAATAATGGAGCACATGCAATTATTTCTGAGGAGTTGGTTTGGAGTGTGTACATCTGGAAGATATGTTAATTTAACACGCCACTTTGCTATTTAATTGCTGGGACACAACAGTGTTGCTTATTCAAAAAAGCAGATTAATAACTACAGGTGCTGTCAATTTAGTCTGTGATTAATTATTAAAAAAGTCATAAAATAACTTGTATAAAAAAAAAATAATTGCCTAAATATTTACAAGTTAGAGAGGTATGATTCAATTTACAGCATTTCAACAGGATCTTTAAAAGATTTAAAAGACTCTTTTAATAAGTAAACCTGTGGAATGGGCTCCAGTGACGTTTTAATGGCCCATTGTACATAATGTTGTTTGAATATGTGATTTGGTACCTGCAGTTTTTTGTGTAAGTTGTCAAGACTGTTGTCTCAGACAACTATTTCCAGTTTGCATGGTCTCTGTTGTGACTCTGGTCAGTGCTTGTTCGTGTAGGAAGAGTGGAAAGTGTATGAGTCAGGTACCCTTATCAGCCATACCCCATCGCTTTCCTACCCGTGAGGGACCCTTGTGTGGATCAGGCCTAAAGCTTCTCTTCAGTCCTATTCATTATTCATCAGGAAGTCTCAACAGATGCCGCTTTCCATTTGATGCAGTTAGATGGGCATATGAAACTCTGTAAAATTTTGACACCCAGTGGCATGAGCATGTAAGAGTCTGTTGCTTTATTCAAGAGAACAGGCAGTTTCGATATGTTTTACTTTTGATAACAATGAAAAAAGATGGGAAACAAATTTCCCTCAGTAAATCTAAGCACACTATGTACATGTTATGTTTTTATACAATTTGCATTGAAAAATTTTAACATGTCATATCAAGTTGAAAATAGTTCAGCTTTTTTAAACCCTACATTCTTTGCCTTTTCACTCCATCTTTGATTATATATAGAAATTGGAAGCAATAACCCAAATGCATCAGATCTAAGTTAGTTAAATTATAGCCTGGTTAAGACCTATAATTAGACTAGTCATCCTGGCAATTGAAAATATGTAATTTTCTATATCCCTACCTGAGATTGTATTTGATTTTAGACTAGTCTGAATGTAGGATAATGTTATTTAAAGTGATGCCTTGTACATAGCTGTGTAATGTAATGCATCTATGAGAATGCAATTTTCTAATTCCCATTTGGGTATTCTTCCTGTTATGAAAGATGACTGCAGCATGATTATATTCTACATGGTTTTGTGCGTGAATCAACAAACTCCCAAAAGACTAACATTTTTCATGAGCTTTTCTTTGTTTTTCTTTTCCCACTAAGCAGCACCCTTGTGTATTGTACCTCAGACAAATCAGCAAGTTATAGAATTTAAACTTCAACTAGGTCAGCTCATGACTGCCTTCCACTTGCTCAGAGCAAACATACAACTATGAATATTTACAGACGATGGTATTTCTTCAATTTTTGTTTCCCTCTTGAGGTGTGGGCCAACAGCAATTTTGCATTGTATTACTTGTATTATTAGTGTGGGTGTATGTCTGGCAAGGTGTTTACTAAAGTCATTGTAATTCAGTTAGGGAGTTTAACTGAATATTTTGGCCATTGCTTGTTTACTCGAGCAGTATGTGAATATTTTAACTTGGTTGTCTGTGCTGTCAAAGGATCTCTAAAAAGAATGGTTTTCTTAGACTTTGTTCTATCAAAAACAAAAGGTGACGCTGACAAGCATCTTTGTGCTACTTTTTTACTGTATGTAACATTCCAAAAGCAGCATAATAAAAGAGCTCAAAAACAGTCCATACAGCCATGTTTAAATCACTATTCACCAAAAACCTTGATCTTGACCAAAACACAATGTTCCAGATTTGACATCAGTGATGCAAAACACTGTAGATTCTTGATCGTCTTGAACCGATCACTACATGCTAACTTTGGAAGTGTGAACAATACTGGCGATGAACTGAAATTATGGAAAGCCAACATGAACATACTCGGCTAAAACAAACACTGCTGATTCTTCCTTGTTCTGTAACCGATACTACAGGCTAAATTGGCAGTATAAAAAAAATAATGATGAACAGAAGTTTTGGAAGGCAAAAAAATGTGTCACAAACAAATCCTGTTGATTCTGACATGTTTTGTGACCAATCAATAGACATTTGGAAGTGCAAACAACATTAATGATGCATCAAAATACTGGAAACCAACAAATTATTCTGCCAAAAAAAAAGTGAAGGCTGAAACAACACTTCTCAGATGGCCTGATATGACTGTATATTTTATAATTAGATTTTTCTTTTTTTTGCATTATTTTGGCTAAATGAAAACGTTTTAATTCATTGCATCACTAAACAGAATTTAAGATTTTCCACTGAAGGACCAGTTAAATTCATGCATAAGTATCACACATCCTATGATGTTGTAATGATATCATAACTATTGTAAGTGCTTCTTTTCTGAGAATTACTAGCCAGTAAATAACCTCGTGGCTCCTTGTAAATACTAGAGGTGTACGTCTGTGAATCTCTGAAGTGCTGGCAGTGTCCTGACTTTCCCTCCTCAGCTCTTCAAAGGCACACGACTCACTGTGATGTTCTCGGCTGCATCACTCACAGTCCCGCCGAGCGCCTTTGTGAACAGTTGCTATGGCAGTCGCCCGCACAAGACCCGAGCACAGATATTTTCAGGTATGATATATTGAAGAGCTGCAAGTCATTAAAAACCCCTCACCTCTCCTTCAGAGCAAACAGACACAGGTTGTCGTGAAAACAACCTCAAGGGTTAGGATAGCTACTGAACAGACCACATCAATTAAATAGCACACATAATAGGGGAGGCTGGGGCTGGCTGTCACATTTTATTCCAGGGAATATTTTTTAAGGTAGGTTAGGTGCATGTATGAGATTCTGTTTCTGTATATTTACAAAATTCAGCCTGTGTATTTTCTAAATGCATGTTATTGATCTTATGGACTCTTGCGCAGACTTGTTTCCATCGTTTTTAACATTGTAAATGTACCTTTTTTAATTGATTTTATTGTGGATTTGTGAAAATGACCATGCAGTGTGTCACAAAAGAAAGTGTCTTGATTATTGAAATAAGTCATTTTTAAAATGAGTCCCAAGTGGTTTAATGTTGATGTCAGCATAAAAATAGCATATTGCCGGCCCACTTATTGGTCTTTTTGCACTGGTCTGAATGAAAATACAAATTCATTCTTTGCCACTAGTTCTGTAACGGTGTACACACACATCAACTTTATCAGGAATTACAGGCGTGATGAAATGAAAACAAGACCAATCGACCAATTACCAATCAAAATAATCCCGGAAAAGAGAGGTTTGGAAAAATGTATCATTCAGCAAGTAAGGTAAAAATAAATGCATATTATACAACAATTAAAGTGTTTTTTGACCTTGCATGCATGCCAACCAAAATATGAACCTGTCATAACCTATAACTTTAATGGAAGAATATGATATTTAGGCAAAATAAGAAAAATGTTCACAACTCCATTATTTCTTTCTTAATGCATGGTTTTTCCTTCTGGATCATCAGTGAATGTTTGAAATTTTTGTAATAGTTGCATCAGTTTTTCGTAGTATGAAAAGATAAATCTCAAAATCATACACTCATTTTTGAAAAGGGTGGAAATGCAAAAAAATGCTGGAAACCCAAAGAAGACATATATGTGTGTCTTTTTGTATAAAGTTGAAAGGTACAGGTTGCCTGATTTCATAAAAAATTGTAAAGTGTAAATGATAACCTAAAAATAACCTATATTTTTTCCTGACAAATATTGGAACTTTAATTAAAAAAATATATTGAATTTAATTAAAAATAAATTCAACTTAATCATACAATTGACTGAATTTCTGAAATATATTTTAGTGTCTTGTGGTTTGTCCACCAAATAGCAAAACCATGATTTGTGGAGGAGGATGCAATTTACAAAAACTAAGATTTAAGATCATTTTAAAGTGAGTGTTTGCGTAAACACTCACATTTGCGTAAGTGGATTTTGACTCAAATCCTTGCATTTACAGAGATTTTTTGCCAGCTTCTCCCACTAAGAAAGTGTGAGAGACAGGACAACAGCAGCTTCACACGTGTGTTCTTTGCAAAAAAGAAGGCATTAAGCTTCCATGAGGAAAAGCAACTTGAAACCAGATCGCTGCAAGCTACAGCAGTCAGGTGAAGCCGGGATTCGGTGGGCTTACTTTGATGGATAACAGGGTCCAAAACTACCCCGCCCCTATTTGTTGCTTAGCAGCCATGTGCTATATTCACCAGTCATTTTCTACACGCTCTGCTTTTTCATACAGCGGAAATAATAAAGCCATCTATCGTTCGGTGGTGCTGTAGAGTTCCAGAGTTATTTTATGTTAATGAGGCTTGTTAAGGCTGCCACTGTTGTGGCAAGTGGCATTATTTTCAATGCTTCATCTAATGCACTGAAATATCACTGAACAGCTTTGCAAAGGCTGTTTGATAGATTGCTTTTTTAATGTCATACTTGTTAAACATTTTATTTCTTGCGTTTCAGCTCTGTGTTTACGGATAATTGTCCAGCTTGGGGAGGCGGTAAATGGGAACGGTTTTTAAACAGTGTTACAGGCCAATATGTTATTGTTGTGTGGTTTGCCTATCAGGAGGCTGTTATTATTAGCTGTGTTTGGCTTGAAAAACTGTTCATTTGGGCCAGATTACTTTTCTCACCTCATTATTAGGTACTAAATGAAATTCTGATTCTATGATATTTGATAAACAACCATGAGATCTTCATTTGCACACTTATCCATTTACACAAGATATGATTTCAATATTTATAGGATGAGTGTGAGAAATGCACAATATCTGTCTGCATGTAAACTCACCTATCAAACACTGAGATCCTTAAAATATGCAATATGATGAATGGGTGAAAAAAGGATATATACACAATACACCACCATTCAGAAGTCTGGAGTTCTTTTAAAAGAAAAATAATACTTTAATTGCATTAAATTAATTAAAAGTGAAAGTGTGTAATGACATTTATAATGTTATTTTCTATTCACAAAGAAATACTGTTTTGTTTTTTTGTTTTTTTTACCAAAAGCAGCAAAACATGATAATATAACATGATAAGATAAATGTTTCTTGAGCACTAAATCAGCATAATCAAGGATGACAGTGAAGACTGAACTAATGACCGCTGTAAATTTTGCATTGTCATCACAGGAATAAATTACATTTTAAAATATATTAATTAGAAGACTGTTATTTTAAATTACAATACTTTTTCATAATATCAAAACAAATAAATTAAATAAATGCGACTTTGGAGAACTAAAAGAATTTTTCAAAAGCATATGAACATCTAAAAACCCAAATGTTCCACTGTAGTGTCCATAGGAACCACATTTTTATAGCCACATTTATCCATGCACCACTTAAACATCTGGTTGTCTGGTTGTTTTAAGAGGATTCAGTAAGCCTCTGGTATGTTTGGATGATATCACGTGGTTGAAGGATGCAGAATACTAAAGTAGCTTTAACTATGGTGAGATTTATATTGACAGTAACATACGAATTAAATTGGTTTGAGTTCTTTAATGTAATAATAAAATATACAATAAAACACACATGTTGCCCGTTAACAAACGTAGTCTGCAAGATGATTTTGTACAGTTGATATGTGTTGGGCGCATTCACTTTCTGATCACCACCAGAGTATACAAGCACTTAAGAGTCCTTCAGTACTCCAGTGTGCTCTCACTCTCTCACAGCTGTGTAAGTTTAGGCTGGAGGAAAGATGTTGGGAGACAAATGGCCCTGTACAGCTGGTCTGAAGAGCTTCATGGGGGACTGTGTATCACCAGTTCCCATTGTTGATCTGCCGTAGATACACATGGCTAAATGGACTCTTGTTGTTAACGCATTTAGCTCAGTGTGTTCACTCTTCGGGACAAGATCAGGCCGAGGTCATAGGCAACAGAATAGGACAGCACTGTTCTCTGGCAGGAATATCATGGAGGTCTTTAAACCAAACTCTGAAGCATTCACAATCATTCACACGGCTCTGAAACTCCAGTTTAGCGGTGTCTAGATTTTATCTGTATAGATTTGAAGGCATTAGTTTCTTCATGATAGAAGGAGGTTGTTACCCCTGGTGCGTTGGGGTGAGTGGGGGGCTTAGAGGATGAATCTGTGCCACGGGTTGCCAGAATGTACCAGCAGAGAAGAGAGATGAGGGGGGCTAGAGAAAGCAATCAGCCCCATTAATCCTGCACTCACTCGAGTAGAATGACAAAAAAAAATAATCATGTACCACCAGCCGCAGACGGATAATCACTCCAGTGTGTCGTGCATCACCTAAACAGCTGCGCTCAGCGCTACAGCTTTGCTACCGGCCTTTTACCTCAAGTCCACACGGAGGTACCCCATCGATTCCTGCAAGCTCAACTCAACATGCAGGAAGGAAGAAGTCCAAATGTTCAATTGCCTTTCTCTTTTGTTGCAGTCCAAATGGTCAGGAAGACAGAAAACAGACTCCATTCTGTGACTTTGATTTATTTATTCTTTCATCCAGTTTTTATTCTTTCTTATTATTCTATTAATTATTCTAATAATTATTTAATTAGTTAATCCTAATGATTTATGAGGAATAGACTTCTAGCTGTAAAACGTGATTTTCCATTTTTACAGACTTTTATTTTGCATGTCTGTCGTTGTAATGGACATGGCAATCTGGCTTTATTACTTTATTTTCAAGCATCTTCTTGCAAGATAATGAGATATTTAAATGCTGCAGGACCATTAATAGGTATAATCTGCAACAATAACTCTACTACAACAACATAATTAAAATACAATACTACAATCAATATCTTGAAATAATTGTTTCTCGAAATAACACCTCGTCCACTTAATAAAAGTAATTTTGCGCTTTGTTTTAAATAAAATTGATTGTTACGTTTTTTTAGTTTAGGTATAAAACCATGCATTTACACTTTGCTTGATCCCTATAGCATAAACTCCATCAACATTCTTCCATTGCACCCTTACAGTATATCCCCTGATACACACACACACACACACACACACACACTCATGCAGAATGTACGTTCTCTTCTGATTATTTTTTCTGTTACTCCAGCCAGATGTCAAACCCTGGCTGTGCCCACCTCACCCCTGCTGTGCTCTTTGGTTTTACTCTATCTTCTCTGATGAATGGTATGCATGCCGTGGCAGATTAAGCTGGGTTTAATCGAGAGAACTATAATCCCTCTACTTACTGGGTCACATAAAAGAGTCTGAATCCTCTGTCTTTTATACCCCCCTTCTCCCTATCTCTTTTTTCAGTGCAGCTTAGAAATCTCTGACACAGAAACACACAAACCCAGTAAAAGTGTAGCTTCCCTTCGCCTGGTTTTCCCCAAGAGATGGAGAGAAATGTATCCTCCAAGGTGTGCAGAAGAAGAGAAGAGGCCATTTTTTTAGCATGACAAATCTTTCTGATCTAGTGTCAGTGGAAAGGGTTGATACTGTGATCAGATGAAACTGGAGCGCTTGTTGGAAAGCAACTGCAGAGGGCAGCTTGAAGGCCAGCTTCTCTAAAATTAAAGATCCCTCTGGGGGCATTACCCTTGACCCCTGAGGTCACATGGGCATACCGGAAACTGTAGTACAGTTTTCTCTATGTAGTTTCGTAATCTCCATACATCTCTAGCTCTCCTCCTCAAATTGCAGGGGGGTTTAACTTTCACCTGCCGAGCTCGGTGCCATAAATCATCTCTACACGATGCATCATTTTGATGGTGGTTGTAGCATAGCAGTTGCAGTTTTCAGCAAGTGACCTGAAGGGTGCAGGTTTAAGCCCCAGAAAGGATGATTCATAAACTGGCGAGTTACTGGGATCCACAATGACCTCTGTGCCCTTGAACCAGACGCTTAACCCCAGGTTTCTTCATGGGGATAGCTCATACAGCGGCCTTTAATTTGCTTTGGATAGGACACCGATTACAATCCGGACTGCAGTTCAGTGCTTTAGGGGCCAAAATGGGCATGTGTGGTTATTTGACAGAAGTAGTATTATAAAAAATTTATAAAAAGTGACTTTGCTTGCAGCATATCTTGAGCACCAAACTATACTGGTTAGATATTTTAATTCTTGTTACTCTCGTTATGTTTCATATCAAATTTAGTTATAACCTTAATCAACATTATAAAAAAAACAACAACAAAAAGTAACTTTTCCCTGTTAAACTTTATTACTTACTTTATTGCTAAATCTTTTTTGTTGTTGTAAGAGCATTAGAAATAGCGTTTGCATAATATTTGATAAAAAAAAAAAAGTGTTTCTCTGAAAGTAGTAGTATTTGTTATGATTTATTTAAACATATTAAATGTATTGTTGTATTTCTGGTTGTGTGGTCATTACTATTATTGTAATTATTATTATTTTAAATATGAGCCAAAACAAATATTAACTAAAATGTATGAAACCTTAATAAATTATAATTATTTTTTTAGTTGTTGTTTTGAACATTGTTTTGAATATAACAAAAAAAAAATATATTTATTAAATGTAATTCTGTGCATACAACAATGGAATTATTATATGTGATTCTGTATTACTTACTTTTGTACATGATATTTAACTTTATTATCAATATATTATTTTATTTCCATCAAATTTAGCCAAACATTAGTCTCTATATAAATGTGAGCAGTGGTTCAGATATGTGTTTAAGTTCTTTACACATAAAAACTTAAGTTGTCCTATACAAACTTCCAATTTTTCCATTGTTTTAAAAATATAACACCCTCTTTTTACAAACTCTTTTAGAACAGAACTTTGCATCCTTAAATATTAAGGTAGGAGAATATATTATACATTTTAACATTATGCATTTTACGGTCAGATAGAGTTAATTATGGACCGTGAGTAAATATACCATACGCATATTCCCGACTGGCCAATTAGTCTTAGATGAGAGCATAGTTTTTTCTTTCATGGATGCTACTGATTATGTTTCAAGCAGCAAAGTAGAACTGTGCTCATACATGACTAGAAATAAGCAGCTGTTACTGCCAGGGTTTTATTTGTAATGTTCTACATTGACTTTCAAACTCTGTTTTAACTTAAAGCCAAATGTCATGTAGTTTTAAACTGAACTTAAGCTCTCAGTTGGTTGTTGATGTTTAGTCATTAATCATCACAGCTGTTAAAATCAAATGTTTTATTAACAGACCTTATCAGACAAGACAAGTAAGTAATTACCGCTGAAATAAGCAACATAGTGCATGAGCGAAAGACTGGACATTGATGATTTCTTTTAGAAACGGGCTGTTTTCAAAGTGCACAAGGTGTTTATGGATCTGGTATTGACCCTGTATGTGACTCTGGGGGCATTTTCCCTTTCAAAACAGGAACAGGAACTGACTCAGCAGCCTTTCGTTCACATCTGTTCATCTCTTAACTCATATTTGCCTGTTTGCCTCCGTTACTATTAGATGCACTTTCTGAATTAGCTACTTTATGTAAGCAGAAGAGTGCAGGAAATTGAAATCACTTTGGTTCCTCTTAGCGTTTTTGTGCATGTCGACTATAAAAAATTGCTTTGTTTGTGTATGCTTACATCATCGCTTCGCGATGAAAAAATGAAGGATGGATTTTTTTCATTAAAAAGCTGACTGCAAGTCAAGCTCAGTCTTGCTGGAAATCACAGCAAATGCATGACACATCGAGCCAGAGAAGTCTCAGTATGCAGACGACATCCTTGCACCTGAGCACCAATTAAAATGGCTCGAGGTGGGATGGGAGCACATGGGTTGAGGTACTAAATTAGCAGTCCAATCATATTGAGGTACTGCTGAGCTGCTGGGAGCCCTGCTGTGGGCGTGTCATGAACCCTCTGATTGGACACCTGGACACGTCTGTTTGACTGTACTAACGCTTGGCCTTCTGAAGTGTTAAACTCTGACTCTTTTCTTCAGGTTAAGTATCTGTTCTCAAGCCTTGGAGACAAAATTGCATAGGATATGGACTTTGAGTTTTATTTTTATAAGCATGGTTGAGAACGATTTGTAACCCTATGACTACAATAATTATAAGTTTAAGCTGAAGTAGTTAATGAATTAACTTTTTGGGAAACTAAAATATTTATATATATTTGATGTAAATTATTTTGTGTACTCTGCAATTTAAAAGTTTGGGATCTTTGCTTTTTGTTTTACTGTTTATCAGCAAGCATGCATTGAATTTATCATATCAATTTATTTAATTATTTCATTAAATTATTTCAAATAAATTCTGCTCTTT
>JAUMHP010000082.1:8283565-8316111 GCA_032361065.1 Enteromius trimaculatus | reverse complement strand
AAAGGTTAAATATTTAATTTAATGTTTAACGTTAGATATTTTACATTTAATAATAAATAATACATTTTACATGAAATATGCATTTTTACGTATATTGTATTGTATGCAAATCAGCATATTACAGTGATTTCTGAAGGCCCACGTGACAGTTATGCTGCTGAAAATTCAGCTTTTCAACACTGGAAAGAATTGCACTGTTAAATATATTAAATAGCAAGGATTATTTAAATTTTAATTATTCTCTGATCAAATAAATGCAGCATTGGTAACTCAAACACATAAAAACTATAATTATGTCCGATTTAAAACAACCAAAAAATAATTTTTGGTGGACTGTTCCTTTAAGTCTGTGAATGTTTAATAAATTACTAATTTACTTGGGTTTAGAGTAAAAGTGGCTGCTGGTGAACTATAGATTCCCTTCCCATGCTTAAGCACAGCTGATGCTCCAATGAAGTTAAAGGCCAGGTTATGTTCTGCTGAAGCACAGCTAAATGCTAATTAGAGCAAATATTTGACCTTTTTTCAGTCCCAACCTCTGATATTTTCATTAAATGTGAGTTTGGACACATGGGCTAAAAATATTTTTATGTTATTTGATATTTAAAGAGGATTTAAGATCATTTTCCAAGTCTGTGGACCATGCCAAAAGGGTCTCAAAAGGGTGCATGTGAATTACAACTGTTCCACTGTGTTTGACTGCTGAACTCTAACATTTTATGAATAGAAATGATTGAATGTCCATTTGTGCGCTTGCAGCTAAACCCAACAATCATAATGCACAAACAAAAATAGGCCAAAACGGACTGCAGATGTCAATTTTATCTTCTGATCTAAAAAGGTCTGAAAGGCTTCACCGCTCTGTTCTCTGGCTTGTGAGCGCAAATGTGTTTCTAAACAGCACCATTGAGCTTTTTTTTTGTGTGTTTGTTTTTGAATGGGCACACAGAGAAGTTTGTGTGCTTTTATGCCGTCCTAATTTGTTTCCATGAGTCACATCCTGTAGATGCACTCTTTGTTTACTTTATCAGCTAAAGTTACAGACATCCGTCTTCTTGTAGTATTTTTGGGTTTGTTTTGATCTTCTGATCACATAAATGGGAAAGTAGAAAGTCAGATACAACCCCCATAACTGTTAACATGCATAAAGTAAGTTTGATTTCCGCAGTCATTCTGGCTTTTTTAGGGCTCAATGTAAGTGCACTTTTCATTAAATCAAATGTTGTGATTAGACTGTAAGAGCAGCGGTGTTGAGATGTACAGTGCTGTTTGTACATTTTAATATGCTTGTGTTTGTTACTGGACACATCACTTTCTTAGTCATTTGTTAATATATATATTTTACATACATTCATACATAAGATATTAGTGAGGCTGTCTTTGAAGTCATGAACCTCATCTGATATTAAACTACTTTAAGCATTAGTTTTAGTAAATGCTCCCAAGTGAAATCAATTTCACTTTCTCCACAAGAGATTTGAATCACAGGACAAGAAAATCTATCTTGCTGGTAACATTTAAAGTTTATTTTGAAGTGTTTGTGTGTGGGTGCACATACGGGAAAAAAAAAAGCAATGTTATATTTGGTGTCACACTGAGTTACATTTATTTAATTTTATGTTTCTCATTTTAATGGTTTTTCAAATTGAACATAATTTTCAGTGTTCAAAGGCCAAGTTAATTGCCTCGGGCTGATGTAGCAAAGTCCTCAACTAATGGCCCTTACTGCTTGCCATGCTTAACAGTGTCGAAAAGGGTATTTTTATTTGCTTTTGGGTACTGTATGACTAAATAATGTTTTTTTTTTCCCATTTGGTTGGATAATAAATGTATTAAAATACATTGCATCAGAACACTTTCTTTCTTTCTTTCTTTCTTTCTTTCTTTCTTTCTTTCTTTCTTTCTTTCTTTCTTTCACGGGTTTAAGCAAAAGGTCTTGGTTCAGACTTTATGAAACTGTAAACCCGGCCCTCAGGGCATGACAGATCAGATCTGTCTTTCATCTCTGGCTTTGCCTTCACTGACAGAAGGGCAAATTGAGTGTTTGGTTTTGTGTTTTAATTAAGTTGAAAGTAAAACCATGAACTTTTATCCTGGTGTGACACTAACCTGCCTGCAGATATATAAGACTATCTTTAGAGATATGTAAGACATTGGAGTCATTTACATTTCCCAAAAGGACTAAGTCCATTAAATTTTTGTCTTGGTGGATTATAGCAACTATTGTTTATCTGTTTATTATTTATAGTGGGGTTCAAAAGTGTACTTAAAATGTTCTTCACAGGCTGTTTTTGTTCCACAAAGAACCCATACCTATTGATAATCTGTAGAACCTTCTTTTGCAACGTATAGTATAACCTTTTTTGAAACAGAAACAATTTTTTTATCGAACCATTAAGACAAAAAGGTTCTTCCATCATGAAGCACCTTGGTTTCACTTTATTTTTTATGGTTCCTATGGTTCCTAACTATATGTGTATGAGACACTGAATACTGGCGAAATGTTGCTAAATATGTTGTGCAGTGGTAGTAGTATCTAATTTGCTTAGATTTTAATAAAAAATGTAATTATACTTGATATAGCTTTTTATTTTTGCCATGTCTGCGCAGCAAACTAAACACAATAGACAGTCTGGCAGCATCATTGTGTGCATTCCTGGAGTCAGTATTATTGTCTGCACTGCTGCTGCTACTGCTGTCCTCTTGCTGAACTGAGGTGAGATGTTTGTTTGGTTTCATGCGTTTGAGTTATGATCACACGCTGAAGTATTGCCTTTCCACTGTCAGTCAGTGTCTGGCTCTCGGCGCCCATTGCCCAGGATAATAAGTCCACATTGACTCTTCCCTTTCTCTCTCAGACACCACAGTGACATGCATTACCGAATGCCACATCTGCATAACTTCTTGACAGACTGCTTGCAGTACAACAGGCCCCATTCATCCACTGACTGACAGAGAGCAAGAGACAGTTATTGGAAGTTGTATCTGTCCTATTAAGTTATATTATGGGGTCATGTGGCGTGATTCAGTTTTGATGGCTTCAAGGTGACTGAAAGACTAAGTTTGTTCTTGTTGCCTTCCAGTCATTGAATTAAAGACCAATTATTTGGATGTTGATCATCACACAATTAGTTGCGTTATTAGATTTCACCTCTTTTCTTATTCTCTTGATAAATCATAACAGCGCCTGAGGTTTTGCTCTAGTTTGAATGCTTTTATTGTTGCATTTTTCGTTGAAGGGGTTTTGAGAGCAACGGCTTTGGCAGTACAATGAGTCCAGTGATGTCAGTAGATTACATTAGCTTTTGTAATGAGCTCGCTGGCTCATGTTCAAGATAACATTTGGCTCTCTTCACAAATTGGGTCCTTACATCTTTGTTAAATATCTGGCCTTTTTGAAATGCAAGCTTACAAAAAACACTTTAAAAGATGTATCATTTTGTGGTATTTTAGAGGATTTCAGGTTCATTAGTTTTCCGTTTTACTTTAAAATATTATGACAAAATGTTGGTGGGCTCTTAAAATCAATGGGAAATTATGTTCACAACCAGTTTTGTTTCCTTAATGTGACATTTTGTTACTAACTAAAACTAAAAAAAAGGAAAAAAGTATATTAAAATTAAGTCTAATAAAATTCTATGGAATTTAGTTTAAACAAATAAAATAAAAATAAAATAAATCATTTTAAATATTACAAACAAAGTGTTTTACTACTTATGAACACAGGGTTATTTAACCATGTATTACTATGTCTTTGTAAGACTTTTGTCTTTCAAACATTTTAAAACAGGCAAATGCATGTTGTTTCTTATTTGCATGTGCTGCAGTGCAAGCATAATGTTAGCTAGGTTTATGCACTTCATGTAGTTAATTCTTATTCTTTGTATTTTTATATTAACGTGGTATAAAAATGTATTCAAATCAATTTGATAAATTAGTTAGGTCAAAAGTAATCTAAAATTAAATTTAATTAAACATAATTGCTACATACTGTAGAAATGACTTTTTACTTTGAGGACCTTGGTAGAAATGTAGTGGAGTGAAAAGTACGGTATTTGTGTTTTGAATGTAGTGAAGTTAAAGTCGTACGTTTCCAGAATAAAATTAAACTCAATAAAGTACAAATACTCTAATAGTGTACTTTAGTACTATACTCAAGTAAATGTACAGTACTTCACTACTATCCGCCTCTGCTTGAAAGTAATTTACTCAGCTCTGGTTACTTTTTAGCGAGACATGAAATACGTACCAATAAGTACATATCACTGCAGTTTTCAAAAGAAAGGAACTATTAGGTAGCTTTAGGGTTGTATTTGGTTTAGGGCATATTTGTAACATGGTAGAGCATTAACTTTTAGCAAAAGTCCATTAGAAACAGATAAAGATTGATTGTCTATATTGTCTTGATACGTATAGATTGTCTATATAATACCAATATACCATGCATCCCTTCATTTCATTTTGTTTTTAAATAAATATTGTTATGGAAATTTCCATTGGACGGTGTTCACATAACTCTGCTATTGTCTGCTGCTGGTGTAAATGCAGCAGATGCACGTTTGAATGAGTTCAATGATTTGGTAATCGGTTAACTCCTCTCGCTGTTTTCAAGAGAAACAGTTGCGAAAGCCATTCAAGAAGAACACTGAACATTTTCGCTTTCATGTGAGTACAGTGGTATGGCATCTCAATCATGAAGTAATTTAGCATGACATTGGTATTCCTCACTTTCTTTATTTTTCATTTTACCAGCTAGAAAGTGCCTTGGAGCCTGACACGCTCATAAATATAGTATAGAACAATTTTATGTGAAGGAATGGAGGGACAATTGAAACAAAAGTGTTTATCCTGCAGTGGTTTGCAATCTGTTTTTTGTTTAATGTTTAAAGCATTCTATTAGCGTAAAAAATAAAATATGAGTTTAGGGGTACATATTGGTCTGTAAAATATAAAAAACAACTGCCCTAAAGTGAACTAAATGTAATTTTTCAATGTTAATCTCCAAAAAGTCTAGCTTTTCAAGTCTCTCTTGTGCTGTACTGTAAATGTAGATGTGGTATCATTTGCAGAAGTGCTCTGATAGGAATATTGATCACAGATGCAGACAGATCTTTCCCACTCTCACTTTTGTATCTTTTGTTTTTGTGCTTGTATAGTGATCGATAGAGGAAGAAAGTGAGAAACCGGTCTCACATCAGTGATATGAACCTGACAAACTTTGACAAATCCAATGATTAGCACTTCCTCAGAAGTGTTTAGTAGATCAACCCGGTATGTTATAACTCATAACTTTGTTTCCCAAAGTCACCCTCTGGCAATTTGTCTTTTACACTTTTAGCAATACAGTGGGTAGTTTCAGAGCGATGCTTGTGTTTTTTTAATGCACAACGCATTCAACAAGATTGCTGGTGATGTAATATTCAGCTTGTATAGAAGAGAGATGTCACTGTGCTTCAAGCATCGCTGAACATAAATCTGAGCATGTGTATCCATGCATAAATGTGCGAGAGAGAGACTACAAAAATACATTTTTGTCATTCATAGAGAACTGTTACCTCTTGCAGCCATTTCATTATGGGTGATTATTTGCCTTCAAGGTGTTATCTATGTTCTATTTTAGGGGGAAAAAAGGACACAGACAATATGCACATAAAAAATTATACACGTGCACATACACACAAATAGGAGAAGACATGAACATCATGATCTTGTTTTTAAAGGGGAACAAGTAGGGACATAAAGAATAATTTTTAGTAGTGCTATTTATTTTAAGCTTAATTCAAATATAATTTTTTCTTGAAAATGTAGTTTTTAACATTTTTATTTTCTTGTTGTTATTTACACAATTTACGCACTATATCTTAAATAATTGTAGGTTATTGGGATGTTTCTGAAAAATCTCATAAAAAACAGTAATATTGTCAGTAATATATATATTAGGGGTGGGCATAGATTATTTTTTTTAAACTAGATTAATCTAGATTAAATGGCTTATTTGAATTCTTCCAAAGGCATTTAGAATATGCTACCTAAATAATGACTAAAAGTAAAGCCCTATTCGGACGGGACTAGTTTTACAGGGGGTCGTTAGAGAATGTTTTGTTTCACAGACGTGCTTAACGTTTTTAATCCCATCTTAATCTACCATGTCTGTGTGATTCTCTCACAACCTCTGTGATAATTCTAGAGTCCGAATACGATGTTGGTGATGTTATTTTCACGTTTCCTTTTGTTTTTTAGCCAGCGTGATATTCCGTAGATCCTCTTACCGCACACACGTTTAATATATTTTGATATATAAAATAAATTAATAAATACAAATAAAGAGCCAGATCACGTAAACTGTTAAGACTGGCTATTGTAATATCAGTATCAGGTAAGATTACTCACGTTCATTTCTGCACTCGGTTACATATGTTTTAATGATCAAAATTAAACATGGGTTTACTACAAATAAACCCATAGACCCAGCTCCCCACCCAACTTAACGCGCGGTAAGAGTCTCACGTTAACGCACCACGTTAATGCCAATAACGGCCCACCGCTATATATATATATATATTGGAAGTGACATTCCAAACCAGAAGCCACAAAAATCTAATGGCTGAAAAGCAAAAGGTTTTTAAGTAAAAGTAAGTTGTGTTTTTGTGCTCATGTTCACACTCAACAGAAGTTGTTGCTAGTTTTCCTGTATAGGTCAAGTCAATGTTGCACTTTTTCGTCACGGAGAGCTTTTATTTCCTGCACCATTTCTCTCAGTCACTTTGCCGGAGCCCAGTGGTGCTGCCAGTAGAGCTCTAATACTATTACCCACACACATACACACACCTTAACGCATACACAAATGCTTCCCAACCACACAGCCTCCCAACAAACAGCCCTAATGAAATTTCAAGAGATGCCAAAAGCCTCCTCTCAGGCTTAGTCATTTCTTTCAATACGGCTTAAAATACAAATCGATAGCAAAACGAGTGGAAAACCCATTCCTATACTTTCAAATCACACAGACACACTGCCATTCTTAACATGTAAATGAAAATAACACGTATAATTAGATTAAATCTTTCCGGAGGGAGCACTATTCACACCCCCAAAACCCATCTTACCCATAAACGACCTTTGAAAAATGTCTGACTAAACGGCTCTTTGAATAAACCGTGGGCCGGGTATTGAATCAAACGTGTGTAGACTAATTATTCATAATGGAACCAGATGAAAAGGCTAATCAATACGTTGAAAGGGCCTCCTGTTATTGGATTCACTTCCTGCTGTGGCACAGTCGTGAATGACATGCGGTGTATGCGCAGGGACCAGCGGGCATATCCATACTGGATTTAGGAGCATTAGGGTAAATGAGGTTTGGAAAGGGGAGCGTATGGGCCACCTAGACTCCAGTCTCACAGATGGTTAAATAGAATCAAAATAAGGCGGAGTAATAACTGACTTTTTTATTCTCTCGCTGTGTCAGTGTGAGGTCAGCGGTCACCTGGCGGCTTTGGCCTTGGTCCCGTCTCACTGTAATCTAGACAAATGTAACTTTGCGTACATGTGGTTATGTCATTTTTATTATGGTAATGGCTTTTATTTTGTTTTTGTGTCATAGCGCCAGGAAACCACATCACATTATGGTAAAAGGGCGTAGCATTTCCTTCAGACACATGCAGTATTCAGCCAATCACAATGCACTGGAAAGCTGGCCAATCAGAGCACACTTTGCCTTTTTAGAACAACAAGCTTTGTACAAATCGACTTGTTTCAGGAGGCGGGGGGGTTAGAAGAGAAACAATAATGTAAGGTATGTGAAAAATAATGTAATTTTTGAAACTTAAACTGCATAAAAAAAATTGCATTACACCAAATAGACACAATAATGTTCTTTTTATCATAAAAACATATCATATCATCATATCATCATATGACCCCTTTAATCGTAAACATTCACTGCTGTATGTGATACACAGCTGACAAGCTAATCCCGAATTTTAATTCAAACGAAATTCAATCTGATTTTCAGGTATAGTTATGTATTAACGTATTGAACCGGATCTGGCAGCGCATTCTGATTCATTTATCATGAGTGTCTTGAATAACTCTGCACTGATTGCATGTCAGTTGCTGTTTCCTGGACAACAGAGAGCAAGGAAGGCTAAGCCAAATCACAAGAAGTAATAAGCAGCTAAACTGAGGGGTTCTCATCCATGACAGATCTGAAACGGCACGCTTATGTCACATACAGTTGCAGGATGAAATATGTGCATTTATATGGATTTCTGTATTGGTTGTCCCTTTTTTGACAGCAATGATTGCTACCATTCCTCTTTACAAAACTGGTGAAAATGAAAAATAAGTGAAAATGTGTGTTGTTTATTTAAACAGACTGTGTTTGTGTTATAGTTACATATATATATTGTTAAATATTTTAAATGAACACCTAAATATAATGATTTAGTTGTAGAAACCCTCAATAATAACATAATAATAATAATAATAAAATAATTATTATCATTATTGTTGTTGTCATGATATTTTTCACTATACATGAACACCTCTATACTATGAGAATTAATAGCTGTTTTAACTACATTATATTAATATTTTAGTTTTTTATTAATAATGTTTTATTATTATTATTACAATTAATAATACCAGTATTATTTTTCTAAATATATACATGATTTATAAATAACATTATAATTTTATACCATATAATTACATATGTATATTACTATAAAAAAATCTCCCACAACATAAACATGTATTTACAAATGAAAATGGATTGCTTCTATCATAATAATAATAATTATTATTATTATATGTAACTATGTGAGTGACTCTAGATAGCTTCTAATAGCTTCTTTACCTACATTATATTAATTTTTAATATATTTATTAAAAATGTATTTATTTATTTAAAAAAAAAAATATATATATATATATATATAATTTTATTAGTAGTATTAATCATACCAATATAATTTTTTTGCCAGTTTATAAATGACATTCTTATTGTATATAGCTTAAAGGATCAACGTGTCTTTTTCTTTGACTGTACTAGTCATTCTCCTCATTGAATTTGCACATGGTTTTGTGTTTTAAATATTACTAACAGATTTGGAAGGGCAAATTGGACTGAATTTGTGTTTGCAGTGATTACTGTCATACATTTCCATCTTGCACTTAAAAGAACAAACAAACAGAATCATTAAATCCCCATAAATCTACAGAAATGGGGTAAACTGCCAATTAAAACACCTGTAACTTCTAAACGCTGGAAGATCATCTGTCGTAATGACACATGCTGCTGTGGCTCTCTTTAATTGTCATATAACAAACCAAGCTTTCATTGTCTTCCGACTGGATTTTTCATCTCAGTGGTACTGGCTGTCCTTTCTCTTCTTCCATGTTCTCATTCCTTTCTATTCCTTCAATGGCTGGTGTTTTGTTCCAGCAGGCAGTTGAGTGCCGTCTGTTAAAGGCACTTGTGAAATACATCTGTGATTAATTCTCATACTTCTGTGCTTTACACAGCAGGAGCTGATAAGGTAGCTATTGTTTGACCCTTTAGTGCTGGGAATTTTTGTTTTATTACTCATGAGCTGTTGCATTACAAAGTTCCACGACTTGAATTCTCCATCTCTCACTTATTATTAATGGCACAATAAAAGTTCCAAATGGCCCTTCTATGGGCACATAAATGAATCTCGTATGGCCCGTCGGAGACATTCACACATTGGCGGTGACCGGATTGTGTCGCAGTGACTGTGTGCGTGTGCACAAAATCAATGCAGTGAACAAAAGCAAATCTAAATGGACAGCGGATGACAGAACAGCAAATAAACCCGGCTGAAAAAAAATGACAGATAATTGTGTCTCCTGGCCTCCCGAGTGAATTCTTGACCGGAGATACAGGGGCTGTAACAGATGCTCATGGGAGATTGCAAATCAGCTCTCACTATTTGCAAAGAGAAATTGGCACATTATGCAAATAGCTGTAGTATATTGTCTTGGCATCTTTTAATTTTACGAAGTGCTTTGGCGATTAACTTCATGAGATATTCATTGAGACTCTACAAGGGCGGTGATTTGCGGGCTCCCTGCCGAGTTCAGGAGAAGTTCAGTCATGCGATGGGATACGAACCATCTCTTCTGCTCAAGTTATCTTCTGGCTTGTGTCTTAACATCTTAACAACTGTAAATATAGCAGAAAATAACTTTTCTGTCCACTGTAAGGTCCCTGATACCTAGAGAATTCAGTAACCCAGCATGCCACAGTAATTAAACAAGTAAGAGTAGTTTTTTGTGGTTTATATTTAGTTTTATTGTAACAGAACTGTGCATGGCTGGCATAAACTGTACACTTTTTTGGGGCTTTTTCAGATTATTTAACATGTTTCTTTATCACATTTTCACGCATGGTCATTTTTGTGCAGACCATTCAGAGCTTCAACTTATTTCAGATGTAGTCTAGCAAGCCATGCATTTAAATACTGCCATAAAATCCAAAAAATATTGCTATTTATTTTGTTGTGTAAACTCATTTAAATTATGGCGGAGCATTTCATTCTGCAGATATTAGCAGAAGCTTTTATTCTGTGCTTTGTAGTTAGAGTTTCTCTCCATTCAGATGTAATAATCACTGAATATTTCAGAGACGTAACTCTGGTAACAAAGTTTAGACTGTTCTGTTCTTGTTTTTTTGTAGCGTTTGATGTCACGAACCATGCAAACTTTGCAACAACAATCTTTCTCAGCAGTGATTGTTTTATCACTCTGCATAAAAAGTAATCAGTAAAATCAATTTTAAAAAATGATAAATTGTAAAATAAATATTATTATGTATTTTTATTATTATTTATATTTATTTAATTTATTTTTAAATGATTTATTTGTAATTATAGACTTTTGCCTTTTTGAGGGAGTCTGTTAACAGGACCTTTTCCTTTTTAATCCATTTATTCCATCCATTTATTTAAACAACTTTTAATAGATGTACTGTATGTTTTAGCATACACTTTTCTTTGCTTTTATGGCAGATGGACAGGATAGAGGTTAGAGAGGGGGGTGAGAAATGACCAAGTTTGGTCAGTATGTGCATTAGAGAAAATTTAAAAAAAAGACAATGACTCCTAACAGTGTGCTTTCACATTCTAAACCTTAACAAAATTAAGAAAAGTTTGTTTGAAAAGTTCAGCTTTAAAAGTTCACTTAGGATGAGTGCTAACATACAACCTGCTAATGACCCCCGCTGATATACCTATTATTTATTATGCAGGCCTGCGGCCCACACCGTGTGTCTGGTTTCTAAGTTGGAAGTTTTATGTCTTTAATAAAAGCAGCACAACGGCACCTATTGTCATTAGAGGTGAAATTAGGCAGAGCGGGCATTGTTTTGGAAGGGAACGTAATTTATGCGGCTTGCCAAAGGGAAGTGAGTTTAATTCCTCTGGGCTAATGAGCTATAAATCAGTCTCCCCGGGCTGTCTGAGTGTTATCAGTACACCATCTCTCGCCACACCTTCCTCTGATTGGCTCTCTGCTTCTCCACGCTCTAAAATCTCAGCTGGTCAGTGGATCAAATGGTATCATACATTCGTCACACGCATCTATTTAATAAAATCCACCCATTTTTTGCATGCAGATTCACTACAACCCTGAGCAAGTTCGATTAGTGGGCCGACCAGTGCCAGACACTCAACTCCCTGTCAAGGCTTGGGGAAAAAGCTAATAGATTGCATGTTTAAACTGTCGAATACCAGCAATTTATCTTCCTTTCGCAATCACCTCAGGAAGTGCAGGTAGGTTAGTTCGGTCACGTGGCCCACTTTTGGCGGGTAAATTAATTCACCTTCCCTGCAAAAGCAGAATGAATTGTTGTCCGAGTTGTCGGTTTGTGTTGTGCAGCTAATTGGCTGAGTCAACACTTGATTAAAGGAACTCTTCTTCTCTCTTTCAATCTTTCCACTTTACACAGAAGCGAATGTGACCGGGTGGTCACTGACCCGACTGGAGTGTGTTGTTGTTGGAATGATTAGTGTGCCCTAGATTCTGTGTCTTACTAAATTGTGGGTCTGATGATGAATCAGTCATGAAATGGCAAGCAGGTTTCTCTATACAGATGGAGAGATTATGCATCATTTGTTAGGTATAATTCGATCATTTGTTAAATTCCAAAGTGCATATTGTTAGTTGTTGAATTACAGATGCATCAATCATAACACTGCAAATTTGTTTTATGTATCATGGAGAACAGGCCAATTTTCCTCTTGAGAAGTTTCCTTCCTCAGGCCATCAGGATGCTTAAAGAGACTGTTTAGGAGAGAGAACATTTTGTTAAAGAGTTTATTTATTTGCCATGTCATTCCAGACTTGTATGGCTTTTTTTCTTCTGTGGAATATGAATGTGATTCAATATAATGAAAGTGAGTCACACTCACATTATGGCTTGATTCTTGTTATGTTTGGATATTTGTATACAGTAGATGTTAATTTCCAATCAAAAATTGTTTCAGGAGAGTTGTTTGTTCATGAATCAAACCACTTTGGTAGCACCTTTATTTTTTTAATTCACTAAAAGAATCTCTGCTTAATGTTTCTGAGTTAACGTGTGATGTAGTTTTGATTAACTAAAAATAGCTTATAATAGTTATTCATTTCTGAAATAAACTACCATGGTTATGCTGTATGTTCATTAAAATAACTGGCTCATATACCATATATTTTTTGTTTACATAATAGTAATACATTTGTAATAAAAAACATTTTGGGTGTCTGTCTATCTAACTGGTAATACAATGAAGCATTGCTTAAATATATATATAGTTTTTTTAAATTGTTAAAAAATTGCACAGCCATCTGGGAGGCTGGTAGTAACAAATCCCTGCCTTTGTACCGTGTGTATGTGAAAATTAAAGCTTAGGCTTGATTGTTGACAAACCGCATCGGTAAAGAGCTGCAATTTCTGTCATCTAATGTTCCCTCATTATTCCGGAAGATAATTCCCACCTACACAATGCTAAACAAATTAAAGAGTAGCTGGATGAATTCCCAGATGAAGTTAAATGCCTTGTTTTCCCAGCCACCAACATCAGCGGACCTTTCATGGAAGCACAATAAAGATATTCTGAAGACAAAGGGTTGTCCTACTCCTTGATTTTAATATATAGCTTGCTGTTTCCATTATTTTTTCCACCCCCTGTAGGTAAGCCTATCCCTAAAAAAGCAAGCACTGTTGAGAATTTGTTTATGAACTGCAGAGGTTTCATAAATCCATCCGTCATGATAGACAGCTGGAAGTGAAGAGCGCAGATTTAATTTGATGGTTGACTGCCCCCCTTTAAACTCTCAAGAAATTATTCCTATAGGACCCTTCAATTTATGCCACCCAAAATAATAAATAAACGAAGAAATAAAATATATATTTTAAAAATAAATGCAAAATAAAATCACTATTTACAAACAACTGCCTTTCAGAAACATATTTTCATGGAAGCAAAAGGAAAGTTAAATCAAAAAAATTTCTGTGATCATTTACCCCCCTATTCCACTACAAACCTGTATTCTCTTTCTTTTCTAACACAAGTTGAGATGTTTATATCATAACTTTATGTGAGGTGCAAAATCTTGCTTCAAAGTTCTCGCAATACAGAAATATTCACTCAACTTCAAATAATGTAGTCTTCATTTTGCTTGACCATTCGATTGAAAAGGTCTCACTTCAGCACCATGGACAGCTCTTCTTATATATATTAATGCTTCTTCAACAACACTATAAGACTATCGTCTGTAACCTTTAACCTGTGTGGGTATCCTTCTTAATATAATATTCTGCTGTTCCTTCGGCCTAAAATGTTCAAACTTTACTTTAAATGCTTTTTGTTGTAGCACTCAACATTTCACTCCATTGCACACAGTTTTTTTTTATCCTGTTCTTCAGGACTTCCATCTTCTTTGAGCTGTATATTATAATTTTCTCCAAGAAAATCCTCAGTGAGCTTGATTTTGACAGATCATAGGAAGCCATTACCATGAAGGGTGGAGAAATCCCTACACTCTTCATGTAAAAGAGCGTTGCGTAAAATTGAGCTTGACATAAAAGCGGCACGGTCACCCACCAGCTGTACCCAAACCAGAAATATCAAGGGAAATGCGGGCAAACTAGGTTTATATTGATTTATGTTTAATTGCTTAAGGTAATTAAACTGAAGGTAGATGTTTGATGGAGTTAAATCATTTAACCACAAGGGCAATGTGCTCATAATTCAGTAAATTGTATGGAATTGAGGTCTGAAAATGAACATACGCCTCTAAATGATCAGATATTCAGATGTATACACATTTTCTCCAGAGTCGTCCAGCTCTGCAATTTCATGTAGGCCATGTTTAGCACCACCGGCGAGGCAGACGTAAAGAGTTCATGTCCTTTTGTACATTATTTCTGAGTGGCGTTAGACAGAGGCCAGCTCCCTGAGCTCTCCGTGCCCGGGGCTGTTGAGTGCTCTGGGATTGTGTTTATGGAGCAGGGCAGGAGAAGGTGATGTCACCTGCTTGGCAGCTCGTCCGTTCTCGAGCCTGGTGATGAGGCTCTGATTTGGCCTGGCAGCTGTGGCAGATTTGCCAAGCAGGTGAAGGAGAGACTTAAATTCGGCTGCAAACTGCTCCTGGCAGGAGGCTGGCGGGGCATGTCAGCCAAGTACTCTCAGGCTCTTTCATGCCCATATGTGTGTCTGTGTATATACGTGTGATGAAAAAATCGTCGTCCCTGTCAAGGTATCCTGAAAATAATGAGCATATTCATCTGCATTTTCCCATGTAACTCCAGAGCTAACATGAAATCCGATATTGCCGGCATTTGCTTTCTCGCATCCTCATTCAGCGAGTGTACATCTAGATGATTCAAGAAAACAGAACTCACTGTGGGGAGGACCTAATGATGCAGAATGTTTTTAAAGAGCTTGGAGCTTTATTAGCGGGCCTGCTGTCAAGGGGTAGGGGCTTATGGAGTTGGATCAAGCCGTACACATAAACATTTGCACTGTTCTTGCATCATTCTTATCACTTGGAATGATAATGGGATTGCCCCTAGGCCATGCCAGATCCTAGTTTAAGCAAAAATCATTTGTGCCGCGACGTTTGCATTACATTGGCTGAATAAATCTGGTCTGATGTGCAAATATATACTATTGTAGATCGAGTTGCATTTCTTGCAAAGGATAAGCAGAAACAAAAGCCATTCGAAATGTTGATGAGTTTGTTGGACTCTCATTCTGACGGCACCCATTCACTGAAGAGGATACATTGGTGAGCGAGTGAGGAAATGCTAAATTTCTCAAAATCTGTTCTGATGAAGAAACAAATACATCTACATTCCGGGTGGCCTGTGGGTGAGTATATGTTCGATAACTATTCATTTTGGGTCAACTATTCCTTTAACAAAAAGATTGGTTGTGTGACTTTGGAAAAACTTCCAAAGTTAATTCTAAAACCAAGATCAGGGAGTCTTGAGAAGGGGCAAACAAAAAAGAGCAAGACTATGAAGTGTGTGTGAGAAATAAAGAGCTCAATGGTATTATGAGACTGATGTTAAGGACAAAGGGGAGACGTCTGTGGGTGTTAACTTAGCATGGCACGATGCAGGAAAAGGTCTTTGAAGTCTTGAAAGAATGCCGTAATTTGCTGGTAATTTCCACTACAATCACCACCACATAAGTACAGGTTTAAAATTCTTTACCTTTACCTTTACTTGACATCAAGTTCTTTCTAATTAATCCATTTTAGCGTTTTAACGTCTATTGGGTTGCTGATGATAAAGGTACATACCCTTATGGAATTCTGAAATGAAATATAGGGAAGCTGGAATAACAAGCAAAATTTGATCTGTGGCTCAGCACACAATTTTCATTTTAGAGATCACCACTGTGCTTCTTCAGGGCAGCAAAATGGGTTTCCGGTGCTGAGGGACTTGTCTAAGCCGAATTAGAATTCCTAGACTCAAACTCATCTTATCTTATCTGTTTTTGCCAGGGAGCTGATTGCATTAAATGTCTTAATGATTCACAGATGGCCACTTTCATTTCACTGTTGAACAGTCCAGGACTTCCAAAGTTACAAGTTATGCTTTTCCTCTTGGTTTTGGGGTTAATTTGTGCATTTTGATTGATTTAAGTTGTGATTGATTTGATGGTATGGCTGATAAGTGTGCATGTTTAGCATATTTTAATACACACCATATCTGATGTAATACTTTATATTTTGTGATATTCATCATATTCAGTCTCTGTTGTTACCAGTCAAACATTTGAAGAGAAATTTACCTTTCATGATTTTAATTTTTTGTGCAATCCGCCGAGGTCCGCCGCCGAGCTCACCACGCTCCAGTGAGCCGCGGGAGGCAGTTCCGTGTTCAGTTTCGTTTTTTGTGGTGCGGACCGTCGCCTGAGAATCCTGGGTTCCCGAATCTACCTCCACTAGTCTTGTCTCCCGATGAGGCGAGGAGAATCAGGTCCATCTTCGAACTGGCGTTCAAGATTCGGCCGCCACTCTTGTCGCGGGGTTGCCAACGCCACGCAAATTCCCCGTGGTGTCAAACCCAGAAGTGCGGATGCCAGCGCTGTGCAACTTCCCCCGCGGATTTGCATTCTCCTCCACAACTCCACACACACAAGGAATATGGCAAGCCATTTGGTCTTAAAATTTCACTATCAGGAGAGCTGCTCTCTACAAAGCCTGTCTCTAACCTACAAATAACGGGTCCCAGCTCAGTTTCACAGTGTAGCGAGCCGTGTATACTGTGGCTCAGCCCGTCCCAGTTATACAGTCTGACAAGCTGTTGAAGGCCCTCATTGGTCCCAGCCAAGTTTTAACGGGTCCTATTCCCCAATCACGGTACAAGGGGCCATGTTCTACCCAGTCAGTCCCGGTTTCGCAGCCAGTCGAGCTGCAGGAGGTTCCCGCGGTGCTTAGTCCGCATGTTACGGGTCCTAATCACGAATCACGGTACGGGGAGCCGTGTCAAGAATTGATGGTCTGCGATTTGGGTGTTGTATGGCCAGATCCGCCAGACGCTGTCTGTGATCCAGAATCCGAGTGGCCGGATCCGCCATATTCAGTCTCTGTTGTTACCAGTCAAAAATTTGAAGAGAAATTTACCTTTCATAATTTTACTTTTTTGTTATTTTGTATTATTACATTTTATTTGAGAATCCTTAAGGAAAAGTCATAATACATTTTTTTCCAGGAACTTTTATTGGTGATTCCTGCACTTTTAATTAGCTATGTGTTGTAAAAGAAGCAACAAAGTGTTCAAAGCTATATTGATACTTCTTCTAAATAAATTTTAAAAAAGCACAGTAAATAAATGGATTTATTCAATAATTGTATGTTTATTTGTTACGAAGGAGGATTAGGGCCAAGCAATTATTAAAGTAAATAAAAGCATTTTGACATTAAAGTCATTAAGTTATGAGACAAAAGTCTAAATAAAATGTTGAGAAATATTTTGACACTTTTTCTTATATAATGTGTTTTTTTTTTCTCTCAAAATTATTTATTTATTTAAATTACAAGTATTTTCTTCTCAACATTTAATTCTACTATTTTCTGGAAATTTAATGACTTTTTCCTCTAAAATTAATGAGTTTATTCTCACCATTTTATCTCAATTTTTTTCTCAAAATATAAACAAATTTAATCTTGAGATGTTGCTTTTTTATTATTACTGGTATTATTATTGCTTTGTCTGAATTCTCTACCATAGAGAATACCAAATTGCTTATTTATGTTTTAATTATTCTGTTTTATTTTTGTTAAAAACTAGTGCTGCTGATACATTTTGAAAAAATGCAGTTAAACTAATTATTTCTGGTCTTTAAAAAGCAAAAATGTTGTTACATTTTTTAGTTTTTTTAGTCATGTGTGTGTATGTGTATATTATAATAAGTTTGTATTCAAACATATTGGACAATTTGAAAAACCCTTTTATTAGACATACAATGTACAAATTAATAGTAGAATCTCAACTATTGTTAATACTGTATATTAACAATCATGATAAATCAGTGTATAGTTCTGCTTGTGCAGCCCTAATTGTTTTCAGAAGTCCTTTGGCTATCGTTATATACTAGTACCATGATTGATAAACCCTAGCATCTGTGTTAGGCCTACTGTAGATAGGGAGTTGCGGTCAAAGCAATTTGCTGATGGATGGGCCAAGCTAAAGATGGAATGACCAATAACAGCTTCTGTTTTCAGTTCCCAAGAGAGACGGAGATGGGAAAATCCTCTAATATTTCCCATGGGGTTCAATATTTAAGGAAAATACACCATCATAGGTCTTCTGATAGATGATTGTGCTGCATAAACAACTTTTGTTTCCATATCTGGCAGTCAAAATGTCTGGTGAGCGAGAGAGATGATTTTAGAAAGAAGCTCCTCTGAAATCGATTGCTTTCACTGATTTGTGGGGTAACAGGCTGGCGACACTGCTGTCTCCACAGCATCTGCAGTTAAACATCACAGTCCAGTGAATATGACACTCCATCTGCCAGACTAGAGCTCTAGTGAGGCCCTTAAGGACGACAGTCGGCACAGGTGAGATGGGCGATCTCCTCACTTGTCCTCTCATCACTCTGAAATGACATTCTCTTCTCTCTCATTTAAATCCCACTCAGGAGAAACATTTCAGCAGAACTCTTTTGAAAAATTGAACCTGTCTTCTGAGGTCAATGTAATGCTAATGCGTGAGCTGACCTTCCCTTTATCAGCAAATGGGACATTGTAATCATAACTGTTACAATTGGGACTTGCTCTGACATAAATGGACTTAAGATGAATGCTTGAGTATCTTAAGTGAACTTCAGAGGACCTGTGTTATTCAGTGCGTGTGTTTGGAGGTTTATTTCTAGACCTCGTGGCCTGGACAATACCAAACATGTTTGATGTTTTAAGTGAACAACAAATAGCCCCAGGTCATATCTAACCTGTTCATGAAGCATGTATTTTGCTTTATATTTTATTATATATTTTAAAAGGCAACTCTCAAATTACTGTTAATTTTCTAAACACTATTATTGATTTTTGGAATATCAGCACTAAAGAATAGCACCAAAGGATGTATAAACAAATTACTGCAACTGTACCTAAGAATAATATAGCCTTATATTACAGCCGCAATTCTTTTATAACTCAAAAATACTTTTTTTTCATCTAATTGTGACTTAATATCTCATAATTCTGACTTAATATCTCATAATTCTGACTTTATATCTCACAATTCTGACTTTATATCTCACAATTCTGACTTTATATCTCACAATTCTGACTTCATAACTTGCAATTTATATCTTACAATTCTGACTTTATATTTCACAATTCTGAATTTATCTTACAATTCTGATTTTATATCTCTTAATTCTGACTTTATAACTTGCAATTTTGACTTTATATCTCATAATTCTGACTATATCTCGTAATTCTGACTTTATAACTTGGAATTTTGACTTTATATCTCACAATTCTGACTATATCTCGTAATTCTGACTTTATAACTTGCAATTTTGACTTTATAGCTCACATTTCTGACTTTATATCTCGTAATTCTGACTTTATAACTCGTAATTCTGACTTTATAACTTGCAATTTTGACTTTATATCTCACATTTCTGACTTCATATCTCACAATTCTGACTTTATATCTCACAATTCTGACTTTATATTTTACAACTCTGACTTTATATCTCGTAATCCTGACTTTATAACTTGTAATTTTGACTTTATATCTCACAATTCTGACTTTATATCTCGTAATTCTGACTTTATAACTCGTAATTCTGATTTTATAACTCGTAATTCTGACTTTATAATTTGCAATTTTGACTATTTTCTCATAATAGTGACTTCATATCTCGCAATTCTGGCTTTATATCTCATAATTCTGACTTTATATCTTACCAGTCTGACTTTATATCTCGTAATTCTGACTTTATAACTTGCAATTTTGACTTTATATCTCACAATTCTGACTTTATATCTCGTAATTCTGACTTTATAACTTGCAATTTATATCTTACAATTCTGACTTTATATTTCACAATTCTGAATTTATCTTACAATTCTGACTTTATATCTCTTAATTCTGACTTTATAACTTGCAATTTTGACTTTATATCTCACAATTCTGACTGTATATCTCGTAAATCTGACTTTATATCTCACAATTCTGACTTTATATCTTACAACTCTGACTTTATATCTCGTAATTCTGACTTTATAACTTGCAATTTTGACTTTATATCTCACAATTCTGACTATATCTCGTAATTCTGACTTTATAACTTGGAATTTTGACTTTATATCTCACAATTCTGACTATATCTCGTAATTCTGACTTTATAACTTGCAATTTTGACTTTATAGCTCACATTTCTGACTTTATATCTCGTAATTCTGACTTTATAACTCGTAATTCTGACTTTATAACTTGCAATTTTGACTTTATATCTCACATTTCTGACTTCATATCTCACAATTCTGACTTTATATCTCACAATTCTGACTTTATATTTTACAACTCTGACTTTATATCTCGTAATCCTGACTTTATAACTTGTAATTTTGACTTTATATCTCACAATTCTGACTTTATATCTCGTAATTCTGACTTTATAACTCGTAATTCTGATTTTATAACTCGTAATTCTGACTTTATAATTTGCAATTTTGACTATTTTCTCATAATAGTGACTTCATATCTCGCAATTCTGGCTTTATATCTCATAATTCTGACTTTATATCTTACCAGTCTGACTTTATATCTCGTAATTCTGACTTTATAACTTGCAATTTTGACTTTATATCTCACAATTCTGACTTTATATCTCGTAATTCTGACTTTATAACTTGCAATTTTGACTTTATAACTTGCAATTTTGACTTTATATCTCACAATTCTGACTTAATATCTCGTATTCTGACTTTATAACTTGCGATTTAGACTTTTTTCTCATATAAGTGACTTCATATCTCGCAATTGTGACTTTATCTCGCAATTCTGACTTTTTTCTCATAATTGTGACTAAATATCTTGCAATTCTGATTTTATATCTTGCACATTCTGACTTTATTTACTTGGAATTGCAAGTTTATATCTCACAATTCTGATGAGCTGAAAAGTCGAAATAACCTTTATTTATTTTTTATTCCGTGGCTTCCATGATTTATTGCCTTCTTAATGAGTAAAAATATTAATTAAAAATTTAAATTGTTGACATGGTCGAGCATCAACTCATGGTTTGCTACATCCATAAACGCTTAAGAACAGAAATTCTAAACTATAACTACAATCAGTGAGGATCTTGTAATTGCTGCAACTAATCTTTAAATGTGCCCCAGTCTTTGTCCTTGTATCTTTTAGTGTGCTCTTGGTACACCGACACATACTAGTGTGCTAACACCCGGTTCGCACCCAAGTGAGGGGGATTTTTAATGTGCTGAGACAGGACGTTGTGTCCCTGTCAGAGGAACAGGGCATGAGAGTGATGTGTGATGAGATGCTGCAGTCGTGCTCCACTCCGGCTGAGCTGATGGATGGTGATAGATGCTTACGAGAGATGATAAATGAGTAAGGGTGGTGGTTATAGTTTGTAACAGCGAACAATAAAGCACAGCGTAGGCTGCGGTGACCCTTCAATGTACTGTCACAAAAAAACGTGCAGATGCATGGAGACAAATTACTGTCCTTCTCTGTTAGTAAACACATAAGAAATGTTCAGTTCTGTGTCTGATGTGCTCAGTGATGTAATGGTGTTCAGTCGGCATGGCATGCTGGGATTGCTGACGCCAAATACTTCCAGAGGTACAATCAGCTCTGCAGGGCCCAGATAATGATGGTTGGCTATTTCTTCAGGATTTCTTTTTTTTTTAGATGTTCAAGGTGGCTCTGAGTAGGGCTGCACAATATATCAAGTTTAAATCAATATGTTATTTTAATATCATTAAGATACTATTATATTATTTTAATTATTTATTTTTAATATTTTAGTAATTTAGTTATATCTTTTCCTATTTTATTAGTTATTATTATTATTATTTTAAATGCCTAAATAGTTTTAATTAATTTTAGATGTATTTTTAGCAATTTTGGCACTTCAAGTTAAATTACACTAAAATGAGAAATATTGCTTTGGTGGGATTTTTTTGCATTTTGTTTTCAGTTTTTTTAGTTGATTATAATAACATTGATTATATGGCGTAGTACGACTGTCAAATTGCACAGGATGAATTTGTATTTCTTAATTTATTGCAGTACAATAATATTATATTTTTCCTGTATACTTTCTTAATTACTATTAGCCATATTTGATTGGTCAAACACAGCATGAATATGGTCTATAACAACTCAAATGTCATGTTTATTTATGTTTATATTTATTTTATTTTGTATTATTTTAAATAAAAACTCACTTAATGATTACTGGAAGACATTTTAGTTTTGACACCCAAATTTTTCCTCAAGTTTTTCTCAAATTGTTTGGCCCTACAAGGAATTTGCAGTCAAAAAAGAAAACACAACAAAACAAAAACATATTTTTTGTGCATATGCGCTCCCCCAGAAAGCACACCACTCTCTCAAGAATGATTCACACTTTCCAAGCAAATTCCAAGTTACTCAAGTCTTCTGGTGAATATTTCTTGATACATATCACAGAAAAACACTATATTGCAATGTCAGATTTTTTTTCTCTCATATCATACAGGTCTAGCAGAAGCAGGCAGATGCCCGCTCACATTAGCTGGAAATGTGGTCCCTGAAATCTCTCATCTACGGTGAAGGACCAGCACTGAACTGCACCGCTAAACTTTGCCAGTGATTAAAGAACAGCAGCTGAGTCCTTCCCTGTCTTACTGACACACTCACACACTCTCAAACACACTCTGCCTCAAAGCAGAAGACTACTTCAACAATTTCCCGAAGGACAGGCCTTATTAACTGAGGCGGTGGACCCCTTGCCTGTTTGTTTCTGTGTCTGTGTGTGCGACTGGAGACTCACAACTCTCTCTGCTACTTAGTAATGACTTTTTTGTCTCCTCTTCGGAATCCTCCAGTGGCGGTTTGTGTTGTGTGAGGTCTTGTCATCCGCTTGTGAGAAATGTCATCGATGGCTTTCTGTGGAAATGTCGCTCATGAAATTAGGTTTCATGCATGCGTGGTCTGCTGATAGATGGTCCAATTTAGCATACTTTGCAGAATTGTAATTAATATCTGCTGTTACATCCTTGGCGGCAGTTTACTGTTCAGTGTGGATGTGTGTCTTTATGGGGTTATTTTAATAATTAAATAAATATTTTTTTCCAAAAGAACATGTTGGAGGTTTGTATTTTATTTCCATCAGGATTGGCAGATCAAGAAAAAAAAACTGTATTATGATTCATAGACCCCATGATGCCTCTGCTCTAATTTGCATTTCAGTAGAACGGCGCACAAAATCTATATTTGTACATGGATGATTTTGACTATTTTCTTTTTAAAGACAGACATAAAGGTAGCACTTTTTTTTAAGGTGTCCTTGTTACATGTTACATGTACTTACTATTATAATAACAAACTAATTATGCATAATTACATGCAAGTAAACCTAAACCAAACCTAAAAGTACATGTATTTAATAAATTCTACTCAGTACTCAGTAAATGTGTTATTACACTGTAACAAGGACACCTTAATGTAAGGTGATGTAATATGTAGTTGTTCTCAACCCTTTTGTCCAATACAACATTCAAACATAGCAAGAATGTATTTCTTTGGTATTTCTGCTGTAATTATTATTTTTTTTTTACAGAAACAGGCAGTACTGATATACTAAACTAATTAAACATGATTTTTTTATGATTCTGTATAAGAATCAAGATTCTGTTTTCAGTTACAATAGTAGTTGATTCCCCCCTTTTCTTTTCTTTTTTCTTTTTAATGATGTTTTAATGAATTTTTTATCTGATATTTTTTTTTATTATTTACTTAAATACTTTAATACTTTGTCATAGTAGATATTTGTGACCTAGCCAAATTCCTATGCAAAGGCATGCAAATGAGCTTAGTAATATTCTCAGAACTACACACTAATGGCATTTTCATGTGAATCTATGGCACAAACATCGTCCAGCCACTGGCTTGTTAATGCCAATGATGTACTTTCTGTGTGAAGTCAGCTGAAGCTCACAAAAAATTGCTATAGTTTGCTTTCAGTGATCCATACTTCAGAGGATACTTAAGATAATGAAAAAGAAGGGTTGAATTAGAGGACAAAACTCTTTGAACCATCTTCAGCTGCTGAACTGGGTGCTTTGAGTACATCGGCGGGTCTTTTAACACCTGACATTATTTCCTCAGTGTTATTGAATAACACTTGTGAGCTGATGGTCTCAGAAGATAAGATCCTCTAGTGCTGATCCAGCTGGCACTGTGACTGGCATTAACGTCCTGCCATTTTGGCTGCAGGACATTTCTTATGCAAGTGAGTCAGAGAGCCGTAGTCTTTGGGCCACAGACCTGCTGTCTGTTTTGGGTTACAGACGTGTTTCAGTTTAATGATCCTCTCAAATAAAGCTGGGTTTGTCAACATTGTAAATGACTATGCAAAGACTGTACATCTATGGGCTTTTCTGATCTAAGATTTGGGGAAACCGCTAATGTGATGTCGGCATAATGCACACAAAATGTCATTTACTCACCCTCATGTTGTTCCAAACCCATAAGATTGGATAATTTTTAAAAAACAAACTAATAATGAAGATATTTTAATGAACCCTAACAGATTTCAGCCCCTCTATTGAAAGTAAAGGTAACCAAAACTTAGAAGAACCAAAAAAGGCACATAAAGGCACTGTAAAACTAATCCATATGAATCTAGCGGTTTGAGCCTGTCCTCCAACAAAAACCTACCTGAGCAGTTTCATCTAAGTTTTGTGAAGAGATAAGCTTGACTTATTTGATAAACAAATTTAATTTAGTTTTATTCACATATAATACATATATACATGTATATATGTGCATTACATATGGGATCACATAAACAACAACAAACCTCAGTGGTTCTCTTGCATAACAAACGCTCAGATTCACCATGTAATGTGCTCTACAGTATGTATATGTGTGCCATTCATTGTTTAGATGTAAATAAAAGCCTAGACTAAATCTGTTCATTATAAAAGGTGGATGTATCTCTTCATAAGACGTGGATTAAACCACGTAATTCATATCGATTACTTTTAGGATGCCTTTGTGAAACATGTACGTTTTGGTAACACTGACTTCCATTGGAAGAACAATCTACGGGTTAATTTTGCTGCAGTATTTTGCTGGATTATTCACTCAAACAATGAGAATTGGCTGAACATTTACTCAAGCTCATGCCATCCAATGTTAATGAGTTTGTTTCTTAATCGGAACAGATTTGGAGAATGCAGGTGCAATTGTGCTGTAAATGGGTGCCGTCAGAAGGAGAGTCCAAACAACTGATAAAAACATCACAGTAATTCATAATCCAGCCCATCTTGAATAAATGAATGCCTTGTGAAGAGAAAAGCTTGTTTTATAATCTATAATAATGCTTCCTCTAGACCAAGAGTTAGTTTTTTTTTAGCAAAGTTTCATTTTTGGGTGAACTGTTCCTTCAAATATCCCAGAGAGCTGTAATCTAATCCGACTCTGAATGAATGCAGTTTCTATCTGAGGCTGATTCAAACCACGCACCAGAACAGGAGAATTCAATGATTTCTACAGGCTCATCTCACTTTAGATGAAACATTCTGCTATTAAAGTTTAAAGAAGTCCCGACTGAAGACTTTTAAAGTATTTCAACGGACACACTTTGCTTCACAAAGAAACTGTTAAATAAGCAAAGAAGCCCGCACACAATGCAGAGAATAAGGCTATTGTTTACCTCCAACAAAAACACAGAAAAAGCAGTGACAGAAAAGGCCTTGGTTTCATTGTTTTATCCTGTTCCTCTCTCCAGGCAAACATGTGCATCAAAATAAATCCTTTGCTGTTTGCGCCAAGGCTGGCAGCTCAAGCCGTGGCATTTTGTTGGCATTTGCTATCAGGTTTTTACAATCCATCACGAGGCCTGTATCTGCACCCTTGCCATCTCGCCGTAATACATTCACTGACCTTGTCGCGCTGACCCAAGCAGTGAAGTCAACAAATGGATTCCCCATTAAGCAAGTTCCATTTATTAACAGTTTCTTCTCCAGTTACTTCCCCACAGCCAAGAATACATGAATACTAAAATGCGTTTGACAGAGGCGTCGCTGGGTCTCAATGAAGTGCTTTGAAAAACCACCTCAAAGAGAATGGATTGAATTCTTCATATTTAGAGCGCTGGAAGGGCACAGCAGTATGAGAAAAGTTCATAGCAATGTCACGCCTTATGCAAACGCTGTTACTTAAAGTAACCTGGCACTTGATAGACCTTGATACAGCCATTAGAACTGTATTCAACAGTGTTTATAAATCAGTCGTAGTGACTCGCTTTAACTCTGACTTTCATGGCGGTTATTTGTGCACTCAGTGAGAACACAAATTACTTGAAAAATCCGCTTGGATTAATAGACTATGGCGCTCTGGTCGCTTATGACAGTGGAAGAAGACCTTCACTATAGTCTAGTTAGCAATAAGGATCATTGCATTCATGAAGTGACAGCTAAAGTGGGGATAACATGGAGTTTGGCCAGTGGGGAAGCATAATCTCATGCTGCGGGGTTTAATACGTGTATAGATTAAAACGAGCAACTGAAATGACTGAAGATCCGGACTAGCTCTTGCTTAAATCATTTGCTCGGATGTCAGAGCACAAACCCTCGCCTCAAAGATTAAAAGTTGTGTGTGAGAGATGAAAGACTTGCTTTAATTCTTTAGCTTCTTGAAATCTGTTAATTGCTCTCTGACAAGAAAGTTAATGAACAGAAGGTTGTTAAAAAGATTGCTGAATATCTCTAATCAATGCAAGTGATGCTTAACTGCAGGTGACGTTAAATCTAATTTAATCCAGGTTGTGATGTTATTGTCAGTGAAGTCAAAAGCTAGGCTTAAAAGACTCATTTAAATACATATCTTTAATTTTAGTTAGTAAAGTTTTATTGTATCAAGCTGTGAAAGTTGCATATAAAATGCACTCTTTATACAGTGTGTGTGTGTGTGTGTGTATTTATGGCACATCCTATTTTGCCAAGTTCAATGTGTCCCTAGGTCAGCTTATTTTGTTGACCCTGGAATGACATTTTAATGCAAAAATATAGTCTTGACCATATCTCTGCACTTAAACCTACCCTTACCCATGAGTAATGCCTAAAATCATATTTAATGATAGATAACTGACACTAATGTACAAGCACTAAACTTCAAAAAAACTGTGAACTGTTTCTTCAAATCTGATTGGTTAATCGAAATGTTGTCCAAAGGTCAACAAAGATGTTGACCCAGGGACATTCTGCACTTGGTAAAATCAGGTTAGTGGTATTTATGTATAATGTAATATAATATTGTATAAATATAATAATATGTGCGTATGCATTTTAGTCTCTCTTTATATTTTTTCTTTCTATCTTTCTTTCTAATAAGGCAATTTATTAGAATTGAAAATGTTTGTTTGTATGGTATTTATCTAATGTATGTAGGGGTGGGAGATATGACCAACATTTTATATCACTATATGAGTAATTTTATTTCACAGTAACAATATATATCACAATATAGTTATTTTTGCTTTAAATAAAGTCTTTATGGTATTATCAGTTTTGTCACCAATGCCAATATCATACAAATAATACTACTCTAAATAAAAAACAACCAAAAAAAAAAATACTCTACTTGAAGACAAGTAAACAATAACAATAGGAAACTAATTACAAAAAAGTACAACAAAACAAATAATAGGAAATGCTGCATACATTGTATAATGTATAATCAAATGTAAACAACACTGCATATTCTTCACTGTGTAAAGTATATACTACTTATTAAAGTTACAAAAGTGATTCAGTCAAAAGCAATTAGAAATGTTCTTTTTTTTTTGTTTGATTAACATAAAAGTCAGGAATAAAAGACTGCTGTCATACAAGAGCTGCCTGGATGCAATTTACGATAATTTATGTTTTTTTTTTTTTCAGTTACTTACTTGCAAAGACGGTAATTTTGACCTGTGTGCGTTTAATCATTTAAGGCCTGTGTATTAACCGGCAACCTCAGACAGGCAGCACGTATAGTAAAATGAATTCTCCTTCGTTGCTGATTTGTTTCACTGGCTTGAAATCACTTGTTTTTAAAGCGCATTGTTTAAAATTGCATGCAAACGTGAAATTTTGTGACTACATATCACAGCAGAGTCACATGAGCGTGTAACTGCGACAGAATATAGTCTAGAATTTCTACCAGCTGAGAAATTTCTACTAGTTAATTGTGTCTACTGGTAAAGCGCCCACCCCTATTATGTATGTATGTGAAGTAGTGTAGAACTATTTCATTACCAGCAAGTATGACTTTGTGTCTAAGAGGCTTGAACACACCCTGCATTCTGAATAATCTCATTACAACCGTATTCAAATCAACCTGTCAGATGTGTGGTGACTACCGTGCAATATTGGTACGTGTCTCCAGGCTGCTTCTACCTCTCGAGACTCTTGTCTTTTCGGTATGTGAACAGGACTGAATATCATGCGGCCTCCAGAGGCTGAGTTGATGATGAGTTTGAGGGCAAAAGCCAGAGATTTTTATTGAAGTCTTCGCACCCTTGCCTCTGGTACATTTTGGCAGGAACTTTAGAGGTTCATTTCTCTGAATGTATTTTGATGTTCCTCTTTGACTTGCTCGTTAAATTGTATTTGACTGCAGAAGATGAAAATGCATTGAAGTTTGAGTGGGAAAAAAAACGTTTTTTCTTTTTGGTTTAGTTCTCTGTTGTCCACTGTAGAAGATTTTTTAGCATGCATTTCATGATATTTAAAAGTATAGTCCACCATTCTTATTCATTCATAATGCAAACTCATGAATTTTTTAGATATGTAAAGAGTGCTGTTTATGACAACACTGTGCTGCAAGTGTGAAGCAGCCTGTGTGATCTTATTACAATCTTGCCTACAGTAAATTTATGTAAATTTGAACTTTATCATGGGTGGGAATTTTTATGAGGGATTGCCAGCATCAGCTACTCATTCACAAGAGATTATGTCTTCTGTACTGGAGACAGTTGCCATTTCTTCATTTTAGCTAACGGTATCATACTGCTTTAACTGTATACATATGTCTTACAGAGTTTCCATCCTCTTTAAAAAGACAAAATTTACAGTTATTACCTTAAGGACACTCTTTTAAAAACGCTTTTTACCTCATTTGACCCTTGAAATTAACATTCATGTGTGGCATCAAATGCAGTCATATAAAGTACAGTAATATTTAGCATTGTAATGTTCCCTTTTAGAAAGCATGGAGGGCAATGTTGGGCCATTATTACTTTCGCTTACTGTAAGTATTCTAATTACCATAAATATAGCAAGGTTTATACTGTCTCGCAATGAGAAAACATCATGTGATGCAAAGCCAGGAAAATGATTTGGCTTAGGCTTTGTTTTATCTTATGCATATGGATGTACACACAATACTTAAATTATCTAGCACAGCTCTCTTCTCCTTCACTGAATCAGACTTTTTCATATTGCCTTATTATCATTAACTTGAACAGGAGCTCCTTAAATTTCAAGTACATCTCTGTACTCTGTGAGCAACATAACAAAACTGCCAGCTATAAAAACTCATTGATACTGTATGAAGCTGGATATGTGTTATGATAACGTTTAGTTTTCAAATCTCCCAGCATTTTAATATTCACAGCATGATATTCTATAATAATTGAGCAAAAATTGTGCTGTGATTAAAATCGCGTGAAAAGGTGTTAAGAGTTTTACTGCCTCTAATGTTCATTTCTTTTGGAAACAAGAGTGATATGTACTTATTGGTACATATTTCATGTCTTACTAAAAAGTGACGATTTTACCCAATTTATCTTTTAATTATGACGATAATATATATATATATATGTTGCATCAGCATATTGACGCTAAGTGTTTTAAAACAAAGGAGGACCCCTCACGTTGAAATGTGTCTTGATCATCGAAAAACGATGCAAAACTGTTTTGACCAAATGTCAAAATGTGACGAGTTGGAGTGAGACTGTGTTGTTAAGGATCAGCCTTCTTTACTTGAATATGATTATTCTGTTTCCATTTTTATCACAGGCAAAGGTTTAATTGAAAGTGAACCAACAGCCGGAAGTAGAGATGAATAGTAGAGAAATAAAAGTTCCTAGCAGTGCGAAAAAGATGCTTTGAGCTATGAAGTGGGATGTCAGTACAAGACAGTTGAATTAGTGTATGGGTTTACTGTACCGGAAATTTGCCATGTTCTTAAAAGCAGCAAGGTGCTATTTTTGTATCTAAAGCTTGTGACACTTCAGTGGGTCAAAAGAAAAACTGTATACCACGGAGGCATTGCACAAATATTCTTAAAAACATGAATTTTAAAAGCTGCTCTCATTGGTCCAAAGGTCATTTCTGTTGGATTCCATGTTGTTTTTTCATCACAGGAGACAGTTTAATTGATTTAAAATAAGTTGTTGACCTTTAAAGTCATTATTTGCATCTGAAGCTTTACCATTCCTTTTTGAGACTATGGCTTTATCTTTATGCCAATAAGTCTTTTTTAATCCACACTTGGAAGTGTATGGATTTATTTATGGACAGAACTGATTGACAAAATGAAGCTTGAGTTTGGCGCTTGAATACGAACACATTTTCACGACATCACCATGCGAGTGAGCTTTTAACATCTTAACCTGCAAGAGAGGTTGTGATTGATTTCTATTGAAGTCAGCAGAAACTCACTAGAACATACAACAGTGATAGAAGCCATTACGTTTAATAGCGTAGTCTGAAGTGTGGCAGTTTAATGGACATATGCTCGCTGACTTCCCCCATCCATGCAACCGAAAACATTAGCCTTATGTCAGTTTCTGCCAGAGCATTCCTCCAACAAATGCTTTGCTCACCCTCACAGCGGTGAATTTCATTTCAAACCTACATCTGAGATAAAAGGGCATATTTTAGTCACAGTCTAGGAAGAATGCCAAGAACAACACAGATTGGCAAGTGTTTGCATTATCGTTCTGTTGTTCTTTAATATTGCCTCATTCTTTTGAAAAGCGTTCGGTAGAACTGTGCTTATAAAAACATACTGCTTCAGTGATTTTGATGTAGCTCGCGGTTTAAGATTTGCATTCATTTCTTTAATGATTTTTGCATTGACACAATGTGTTGTACTAAAGAACCTTACGCTATTGGAAAATAAAGACTCTTAACTGACATCCAAAACAATTTTCTTTTTTAAATCTGAACAGATTTGGAGAAATTTAGCATTACACCAACTGCTCACTAATAGATCCTCTGCAGTGAATGGGTGCCGTCAAAATGAAAGATGATAGAAACATTAAAATAATCCACATGACCATCAATTATAGTCTCGTAAGCAAAAATCTGTGTTTGTAATCCATTTGCCAGTGCTTCCAATTAAAATATGAGTCCTCCTTCCATAATAGTGCTTTCTTCAGTGAAAAAGTAAATCAGGAGAGAAATAAGCAGATCAATCATCGGTTATAACGAAAAACAGTCTAAAACAGGTATGTTCAAATATATTTTAATGGATGCATATTTTGGACAGACGTGGAAGTATAATGTTAAAATATATCCATCTGGATTTAAATATTTTGTTGCACACATGCAGCTTTTTGCTTCATAGGTCGTTAATTGATGTACCTGATTTTGTATTACTTGGTGATTATTGTGATGTTTTTTTATCAGCTGTTCGGACTCTCATTCTGACGGCACCCATTCACTGCAGTGGATCTATTGGTAAAGAAGTGATAAAATACAAAGAAACAAGCTTATCAATGTTTAGTTTCCTGTAACTTTTACCCAAAATGTTCTTTGGTAAAACATATTTTATAAGTTTTATAAGAGATAAGTTTTTGCCTTTTGGGTAACTTCTGGAGTTTTTGTTTTTACACTTTTTAGGTGTAGATTGTTTTGTCCATCTTTCCTATTATGTTATATCAAATTATTACAACTCTCATCTACTATAAGAAACAAGGCTTCTCAAACAGATCTAAAAGTCCAAATCGGACTTGTTGGGGGAAATATCTGTAAGGCATCATCCAAAGCACACATTTAGTCAGACTTATTATGAGATCAAAGCTTCAAACGTGTTTCCTTCATTTATTATACATTACAATTCAGACTACACAGAGAAAAGTAGGGACCCAGAGGATGAAGCATTCACATTTGATTTACTCTCCAGCCCCAGATTATGCTCTGTCTGGCTGAAACCGAGAGCACAACACCTTTAATTGTGCTACGTGGTTATCATTCTCTGCCGATACTGACTACACAAGAACAACCTTTACAAATAGCTTTGCTTTAGGTGTTTTTTTTTTCTTTTCTGTTGTCTCCTG
>JAUMHP010000082.1:8254090-8271700 GCA_032361065.1 Enteromius trimaculatus | reverse complement strand
ATATAGATAGATATATAGATAGATAGATAGATAGATAGATAGATAGATAGATAGATAGATAGATAGATAGATAGATATTATTTTAATGCCTAAAGTGTAGTTATGTAAATAATTTTGTGAAAATTGGAAAGTACATACCACAGCTACATATAAAGTAATGAAATTGTTGAAATCACTTTCAGAATATTTTTTTCCAACTGATAATGAAAACATTGCATGTTTTAGGGGACAAATGACAAAACAGCAGCACTTGGTATGATGTTAATATAGTTATTATTGTGCTTAGATTTGTCAAGGAATGTAGGCCCATTCTCATTAATTCCGTCTGATCCTGAAAACTTTAATATTTTAATGATACTTTCATTTTGCAGTCTTTTTGAAGCTTGAAAGCTCCAGTCTCCTTTTGTTGCATCACATTCTTTAAAATTATTATATTGTGTAAATAATGACAACATAATTTTTTGCTTGATCTATCCATTTAAATTGCTTCAGAGTAATGCTACTTTCCAAGTTTCCAAACTAAACTTGTGCCCTTACTTAAGGGTGAGCAAACTTTGCTGCTGAAATAAAAAAGTATGCTTTGCAATGTCATTCATTAAGCACTAAAGCCTGTGTTTCACAACGTGAAGCCGCCATATGAAATGTTAAACTCTCATTTGGAGCAACCCTCTGATTCTCCGCTCAGCTCACAAATGAAGCGAATCAATTTTCATATTTTCTTCGCCAGGGTGATAAGAAAACTAAACAGGCATCAACATGTAGCATCAGCGAAACAGATGCACTGCTGTGTATAACATATGCGTCCCCGGGGGGATCCCGCAACTGTCAAGAAACACAACATTAATGCTGAGACGTGAGATGTTGGATGCGGATCCACCGTTTCTTAAGGTCATGGCAAAACGCAATGAAATGTTTTAATTATGCATTTGCTTTCCATATTAGAATAATGTTGATCATAGCCTGCGGAAAGATCAGGACTGGCGATTTCAGGTTGACCCTGATTTGGTTCCACGGTAGGAGTAGCGATCAAAAACTTTTGTTTGTTGTTGTTTTTAGCGATGTTTAACGAAGCCTGAGAGAAAAGAGTGTGGTTGATGTTGGTTCAAATGCATGTAGGATTGCCACCTTCAGCGAGCCAAAATAAAGGACACCCACCTGTGACCCAACCCCCCGATAACCCCCCTCATTTGCTTAAATTATGACTACATCTAAATAATTTAGCAGTTTTTAAAACTTTTTAAAATAAATAAATAAAACAACAATCTATTTTTGGGTGAACTTTCCCTTTAAGTCAGACAGCCCACCATAAAAAAAATGCTTTTCTCCAAACTGTGCGTTCATCATAGTTACTGTACAGACCCACTGATGACTTTCCCATTCAGCCCTTCATCTGGAGAGCCTTTGTGTTCAAAGTGCAGATGTGAGCTCTAGATGCATGCTGTGCTAGCGTGAAAGGGCTTTAACGACACACGTTCTGGAGACTCTGACGGTAAGGAAACAAAGATGCCACGATAAGCTTCTCTAATATTTTTTTTATGAAATTGATGTCATTATAACTGCTATTAGCACTGTAAACAGAGCAAAATACCAAAATGATTTATTAAAGATAAAAAGGTTAGGGTTGGATTTGGTGTATGGCATATTTCCAACATGATAGAGAATTAACTTTTAGCAACAGTACATGTATATTTTAATTCTGAACCGCCACAATACCTACCTATATCAACGTAATAACAATGTGCCAGGGTTCACGTAACCTGTGTTTTAGCCCCACCTAACTGTGGTGAAACATGCAGTAAGACTCGTAAAAATAGTGTTGCACAAAACATGCACAGAGGTACATATTTGTATGAGACCAGGTTGATACAGGACAAAGCCAACCCCCATACTGATTTGATACAGGATGCATTGTTTTACTTTTTTCATATTTTATGGGATTCCATATTTTATGGGATTTGGTGGTGACCATAAATGTATGTACAAATGTCAGTACAAAAGGATAGATGGCACTAAGCCAGTGGAGAGGGGGGCTTGTTAAAACAAGAAAAAGTTTAAGTGAACATGCGCATCAAATAATGAGCAAATGTGAATATGGAAGCCATAGATAGGTTGACATCTGCACATGCACAGGTTTCCAACACCTTCTGCCCAACCAACTTGGCTCACCCACCTCTTATACTTGCTTAGCATGCTTTCCTCTGCCGGCCATGTGACCTTTTCCAACTGGCACATTTTGAAAGGTTTGGGAGGGGTTAAGATGGTGTGACTTTACCACGCTTCACCGGCGTCACAGATGCGAACTCATTAGCAATGACACTCTGAAAACAATGTGAGCTGACAGCAGCCTGTAATCATTAGCAAATGAGCGAATTACAAACCTCATCATGGGCTGGTCTCCATTTCAAAGCCTGGAGGAAAGTGAAGAGCACCATAAATGATTTACTTTGCTTTGTTTTGCTGTTGGGAAAGTGAAAAAGTGATCTTTAGAGAGCTTATGTAAGTTGACGTTTTTGAAGAAACTTTTTCTAGCCTATTTATCTTTTTTATCTATGGCATATGAGTAGTGAAGCACCAGTCAGACAAATGATTCTGGTGCTTTCTAGTCCGTGTGGTGCAAATAGGCACATCTAAATAAAGTTTTAAAGGAAGAAACATTAGCTGTAGAAAATTCAGAGATGCGTTTGTGTATATTTTTAAATTGAAAGGATACTCCCATGAGCAATTTAATTTTATCAGTAATTTAACACTGGTGCTTAATGAAGGTTTAGAGCAGCTCTTCTTTTGAATGACAACTACCCAAATGATTAAAAAAGAGCTGTTAAAGGAGGAAATATTAAAAAAAGAGGGATGTCAAAGATAATTAAAGGGACAGGCTAACCACAAATGAAAGATCTGGCATCGTTTAATAACCCTCATGCCATTCCAAATCTGTATTAAGAGCTTTAAAAAAAATGCAGGTAACCATAAATGTTCTGTGACTGTTGTGCTTCAACAGAACAAAAAACACAATTCTTGAGATATCTTCTTTTGTGTTCCACAGAAGACAGTAAGAGCAGATTTGTAACAACATTATAAAATAATGACAGCATTTTCATATTTTGGGTGAACTATGTCACAAATTAATTGCGTTTAATTAGACACTTTATTCACATTTTATGATAATATTTTTTTTTTTTTTTTTTTTTTTGCTTTCGGAAATTGTATGAATATTTTTTTGGAGATCCAATATTTTGATGGTAAGAAATAAACATCAATTTTTCTGTGTATACATCTAATATTAATGGATAGAAAACAGAAACATAATGTTTTAATAATATGTTAGTGTTGGTAAAGTACAGATCTGTATACAGTATCTGTATAAATTTTGAAAATGAACAATGAAATCACTTACAATGACATTAGCTTCTTTTCTTAAAGGGAGAGTGCACCCATAAATAGGGATTCTGTCATTATTTACTGACCCCTATGTTGTTCTTAAGTATGACTTTGTTTCTATTGCAGAATGCAAAACATAGTACAGGTATATTGGTAGCAGTTTTGGTGACCACTGAATTCCAATTTATGTATAAAGTATTACATACAGATCTGAATTAAATGACATACAGTATGAGTGAGTAAATGATGACAGAATGTTCCCTTTAATTAATTCCTTTAACAATTTTTAATCACTGCCTCTTATTGCTGCTTCCTTGCATAATATAAGTCTCTCAACTCTTGAAAATGAATGACTATGGTCACTTTATCTCTACAAGACAGTATAAATTCCACTTTAGTTCACATTATTAAAAAAATGTGATGCAATGCACAGTTGGGAAACAGGCACAGCTCTATCATTAATGCTCAAAGCTATAAATGTATCAGGAAACCAGGTTTGCTTGGATCATTTGAAAATTTTATGTGGATTTTATTGTTGACAGGTGTCGGTTTTCAAAGGCTGATCTCTCTTTTAAGAAAATAAAAAAATTAGAGCTTTGTACTGTATCACTACATTCATAATGACTTCTGAAGAAAAGTGAAAAGGCCCTGGACCGGACACTTTCATCTGCAGGGTACTAATCCCTCTTTAATGCTCGCAAAGAGAAAGAGAGACAGGAAGAGAGCAATTGTGAGGGAGGCAGGAAAAGACGATACTGCTAAATCAATAGCAAGCCTGCTATTGTTGTTTGTGGCATTACTCTGCCCCGCTGCTGTGAGGAGACTCGATAGATTCACTCATTAGCTGCCGTTACTCATTCAGCTCTCACTTCAATGCCTGGGAACATGTCCTTCATTCCTCAGTGTATCATACATGAGTACGCACTTGAATAAGTGATACACTGTGATGGATGTGGTTTGTTTGTGGCCATGTACAGGATATGTAGGCATATATATGATATCACACAGTATTTTTTATGTATTTATATATTTAGCATGAGCAAATGTTCCTATTTCTACATGCGGAATGAGAATAATTCAAATATCCATGATTCAGTAAGATATATGAAGGAAAACACAGCCTTCTGGATGACCGTGGAAGAACGGGGCACAGGCTACCTGAGCATTTCTGACCATGTCCATCCCTTTATGACCATCCTCTGATGGCTACTTCCAGCAGGATAATGCACCATGTCACAAAGCTTGAATCATTTCAAATTGGTTTCTTGAACATGACAATGAGTTCACTGTACTAAAAGGGGCACGGCTCTCCCTGGCATCTACCACCCAATGGAGAGTGACAGCGTGATCCCAAGAGGATACAAGGTGCGGTCTAGGGGGGTTTAGCCGTCCCCCACCTCAGAGGAACCTCTTGACCAGTTAGTGTTTCTGAAGGGATGTTCCACCCACTGCAACGTGGCATGCTGCTTTTGGCAGCAACGTACCCTTCATTCTTAGAGTTCATAATTTTTTCTTTAGCCCGTGCTCCAACTTCTCTTGCAGGAAGGAAAGCACTACTGCAGTCGGGCATCTCTGTGGGTCCTCAAGAGGAGTATCAGTCGATGAACAGACCCCACCTCTAGGCTGAGGGACAGTATTTATCACGGCCTGGGAAAGGCCGGAGGGCTCACTCGTGCAGTCTAGGAACCGGACGCGCGGGTGTCAGAATTGTGCCCATTCCCTGAGAAAGAAAGCCCTTCTTCAAGGGGACATGGGGGCCTGCCACGATTTAGACTAGGTTGAGAAACCAGGTCCACAAGGCCCATATGGCGCTACTAGTGGACCTGCTCCTCGACCTCCCTGATCTTGCACAGGGTCTGTGCAAGGAGGCTCACTGGGGGAAGGCGTACTTGAGCCCCGGAGGCCAGCTGTGTGCCAGCGCGTCCCTGCCAAGGGCTCTTGGGCACCGGTGAGGGAGTAGAAAAACCTCAGGGGAGGAAAGAGATATATGGACACCAGTCCTAGGGGGAAGGCAGGGTCTGACCACGAGCTGAATAGGCGGCAACACTGCGGAAAACGCCAATCCGGAGTGTGCCAATCTCGAGACTCGATCGTGTAACCAGTGCTGAAGCGCTTTCATATGAAGCAGGCCAAGCGGCGTTACTGCGGCTGCGACTGCCATGTGCCCCAGGAGCCTCTGAAATGTTTTGAGAGGAACCGCTGTTTTGTGCCTAAAGAAGTCCAGACAACTCAGCACCGCCTGTGCGCAGTTGTTGGTGAGGCGGGCAGTCATTTCGACCGAGTCCAGCTCCATACCAGCTCTTCACCCTTTTTCTTTTTTAAGGGAGAGTTTGAGAGTATGCTTCCTTCGGGTCACGGCTACAAGTGGGGAGGGAACGAGGGGGTGCCGCTGTCCCTAACCCCAGAAACCAAACATCCAGCTTAAAAGGATCGTACGGGGGCACCCATGGTCACCTCCAATCCGATCCCATCGCCCTCTCGGAGAAGAGTAGCTGACAGGGCTCGAACAGGGCAGTGACTGTGGAGGGGCACAACTGTACACTCAGTGTCGGCCTCTTGCTCGCTGGTTACAGAGGCTGAGCGGTTTTTAGAAAAATAGCCAACCTGCAGGATCCGCCGACAGCTGAAATTTTTTCTCCTCGCCGTCAGGAGAGAGCGTTAACTCCATAGGAACTCTTTTCCACTTTGTAGAATGAAAGACTTAAGGACTAAGGTAGGCGAGGCTCCGAAGCGAAAGAACAATGAGTGCATTTCATCTGCTCTCTCTTATACTCGCTGTGACGAGATGCAGCTGGATGCAATCAGTGCACGCCAATATTCACTGGCCTTTTTGATAAGGCGATTTCAGGGGATTGGTCTCTCATGCCAGTTCCCATATGTAATGTCGAAGTGACTCAACTGAAAGGGAAACTGTTATTGTTTGATAAGTAGTCTTTATTTCAGTCTTCAGTGTCATGCGATACTTCAGAAATTATTCTAATATTCAAATATGCTCTTTTTGTGCTAAAAATAGATTTTTTAATTATTATCCATGTTGTGCCTTGGGTACGAATCCCATGAAATACATAACATATAATAATTATAGCAATAAACAAAAAATGCATTTTTGTGATTGTGTTTTATGTCACATTTGCTTTTGTTCATACTATCAGGTAGGGTTAGGTGTGGTGCAGAAGCTATGTCATTTTAAAACATCATGGAGCATTATTGTTATAGCACCACTCAATAGATTTTTCAGACTGTGTTGACTTGAACGAAACGTCACATAAATTTACCACATGTACATTAATCTGTTCTGAGGGGAAAAACAAACACTTTTTCAGCACCACTTAGTGGACATTTCACATTGAATATGTCACAAAACTTACCATGTATTTAGCATTTAGCAAAAAAAGTAAAAAAAAAAAAAAAATTGTCATGAGATCAGGATGTAAATATGGTATGTTGTGCATAAATATCTTAGTATTTTACATTTAGCTAAGAACATCACATGAAAAGTTACACAGGCGCAATTTTTTTTTGCATGGATGGCTTCAAATTATGTAAAGCATCTCATTTTTTTCTTACTTGATGGATTCACAGCTCTGGTTGTGTTCCATAATATTCTTCTGTGTGGCTTTCAGCTTTAGATTTTGCATAGACCTGATCTGACTCTTTAAGTGTGTCATTTGCGTCTCCGGGGAGAATTGCACTCTAGAGTATTAAACAATTAAACTAGCAGGACTTACAGTAATGCACTAATGATTTCACCCGCTGATTTAATGGTTAATAGATTTTTTTTTTTTTTTTGGAACAGGAAAAGCTTTGGATCAGTTCTTTTATAACATCTCCTTTAATGTTCAACACAAGAAAGTAAGCCATACAGGTTTGGAATGACAGTTTCCAAACGATGACCGGATTTTAATTATTAGGTGATCTCTTTAAACCCAAGTATACTGACTGAGGATATACAAACTACTGTTATACATGGTGGAGGTAGTCCTTGTGTTGTCTTTAATTATGTGGGAAATACTTGAATTTAGCTTAAAAGTACAGCTGAAGGTCTAGAAATGGTCTTTTAGTAAATCCTACACAGCACTTCTTCACTGGAAGCTTTAAACAAATCCACAATCTATAAATCACATTCCCCTCACCGACACATTCCTGTCACTATCAGCAGAGAAAAGCCGAGCTCTGGCTTATCCCTGTGGTTACAATTAAGAAGTCTGTGATATATAGCTTGGCGCTCAGAGTAGTGAGCAATTAGCATGCTGGTTTATCCTCAGATTAAAAATCATTTCATTTCCATGACTGGGGTGACTTTGGCTGAAAATCATAATGTCCTTCATGTATTATCCATTGGTTTTGACGGCCAACCCAAGTCAGTAGGGCTGCTTAAATCCCAAAGTGATTATTAGAGTTTACTTTCTAGCCATGGAAGGTCAATTGAAATATTCAATTGGAATGGAAAAAGAAGGAGAAAAAAAACACTTCAGAGCCATGGCATGGTGTTGCGGACACATTGAGCTTTGGTGCTTATATGATAGATATTGGTTTGAGTCCAACCTGCATTGTGTTCTCATTTGCTGTTATTTCTAACTAGTCATCTCTCTGCTTTATCAATCAATAATATGACAAAAAAGATTAATGCATGTATACTGAAAATGTGCATGAGCTACGCAATTAAATTGTTACACTGTATTTGTTTATTCGGTTCAACAATAATAAAATTGTTTTCTCATGGTGTTTTTTTTGCTCTCCTCTTGTAGTTTGGTCCATTAGCACTATTGTATTAAATACTTTGTAGATTGATAAACATGTGCTGGCACTTCAGCTTCCATTATTACATTTACCCAGGTCACTAAAGTTTATTAAAGCGGCACTATAATTAAATGAGGGCCAGTGCTGTTTCAAAGAGACGGATGATTGCTATTCTTCTGAAATGCCAGGAGATATGCATATACATTATGGATGAAGGAAATTAAATTAATTTGTTTCTGGGAGCATGTAATTGTATCAGTACCTCTATATTGTGCGACAGAAAATTTCTTTTTTAACTCTGCTTAAGTTTCAAATTTGAAGAACTGAAAGTTAGGTTTTTCCATTATTGAGGTTAAATTTGCAGCGGGGGTGTGAAATTTTCATTGTCATGGCATTGGAGCCTGAGTTATACCTTTATGTGCAAGGTCATTTTACAGCTTCTGAGCATTCCTTAGTTACTGTATGATCATTGAAAGAGTGAAAAAAAGAATATAGTCTATTTAATAATAAGTATTTACAAAAATATACATGTAAGTATATTGAATATTATTGATTGAATATCACTCAGTTTTACTTCAACTGTCCAAACTGAAACAGTGTAGAAAAGTAAATGTACTATGTTTTTTTTTTTTTTTAATCCAATGATAAGTAAAGCACAATGTAGAAAATGATATCAAAGGGCACATGTTATGCAAAATATTTAGACATAAATGTGTGTTGGCAGTGTGAGAACACGTTTCTACAATGATTAAAAATTCACCCACTGCTCATTTTTTAATCCCCTTTAAAGCAAGCCAGTCTCACTAGGCCTTCTGTTTTGATTCTCTTGATGTCATATTTCGGGGGGCGGGGCTACATGGTTCATTGACAGCCCTGTGTTTCCATAGTTTCCGCCCTCAGCGGTTGTACGCTGTCCTCCAATGTTAACAATGTCTCTATTCTGGAGATGGGGCAGGAATATGCAGCTCATTAGCATTTAAAGTGATACACTACAAAATAGCTTTTTAGACACATCCCAAAATAAAAAAAAATGACCTGTTGTGTATTTTGGGCTAAAACTTCGCAGACAAGTTCAGGGGACACCCAATATCAATACTTCATCTCAAAGAGGTTAGTTAAATGTATATCCCCAGAAATTATTCACTTAAGCATGTAATGAATTACATGTTTTCATGTATTTTGTAGAGGATTATGTGCATAATAGCTCTAGTGCTGGTAATTATCCACCGAAAAGATCAGTAAAACTCTTTTTTAACAAGAATAGCAGAAATGTCCGTCCTTGTCCTCAGAAGACAGTTTGGGGCAGGTGTTAGTCATGAAAGAAAAAAATGTCAGAGCGAGGGTGACCTTCCTCCTCCCTGACAGGGGTCATGTCTCACGCTGACACCAGGCCTGAGTTGATCATCTCTTGCTCTCTCTCTTTCTTTGCTTCCTTTTATTCCTTCCACAATTCGAATTCATCGTGCTTACTGATTTTAAACCCCAGTCATATTTTGTCTTCCATGCAGAGAGCTCATACGTTGACTGTAATGTTACATACACAGTAAATGTATTGTGTATACTCACTGTTTATTATTTATATATTATGCACATAACTCATATATACAAGTCGGTTTGAGTCTGGCTATGTGCTGTCTGCTCTACATGCCCTCTAGCACACACAGAGCTGTCTGGCTGCTATTCAACATTTATGTGTATGCATTTGTTTGATATGGGAAAAGCCTGACGTTGTGTATTATAGAGGCACACTAGATGCTTTAATGCCATGTTCACTTCTAGTCAATTGTAGCTATGTTCTATTGTGGTCTATTGAGCCAGCAAAGGCTATTGTGGAATGCAGATGCACTGCATTATATATTTATGTTTATAAATTGGTAATGAGATGTTTTATAACAAAAACTCAATATTGCCAACTTCGCTTTTTTAAAAAGTGGTGGGTTGTTGCAAATGTTGAGATTTTGTGAGGAGACATCATGATGACTGATTGAGATATCACAATGACATGAAGACTTAGCTTATGAATATTAATGAGGTCATGCACAAGTTATTTAATGTGATCTATAAGCATTGCGTGTTATATTGATCTGGAGATCAGGTTAGTGTAGAGTAGTTACTCAATTTACAGTAAGGATCATTATGTTAACATCAAAAATAAAAGAAAAAACAACTGTTTTAAATATTGATGATTATAAGAAATGTTTCTTTAGCACCAAATCAAGAATGATTTCTTTTGGATCATGACAAAATAATGAGTAATAATTTTTAAAATTCATGACGTGTGTGCTCGATGTGATCAGGTTACACTATATTTTTTCCACAGCACGTTTTCTCAGACACTTCACTTGTCACTTGACTGTTCCTGTTCTTTCGTGACCTGTCACTCAGGTGAAATGAACTTCACTCATCGAACTCTGGAATTGAAAAAGATGATGCCTTTTCAACTTCGACTATTTATTTTATTATTTTTTTCTCGAAGCTGTTTTCGAGCTAAAGAATCCTGGGTGTAGATTCTTTTTTTCTTTGATAGCCTCAGTTGTCTGGTTTCACCCTTTTTTATTTTTTATAGTCTCCCTTTTGGCTGTCAGAATGACAGATTGAGAGAGAGATGCTAGAATTCTCCTCCTTGCTGCTGTGAGAAAACAATTGACGCGCTGTTGTCAGGCCCAGGGCACATTGGGTGATGAGAGCAATTTCACCCAGAAGTTTGTAGGAGACAAAAGATGGAAAAAACAAGGCTTCACACAACCAGGCAGATGAACCAGTGTGGTCAGGAACTTCTAGGAATGCAACTAAAAGTCCTAAAGGTGAAATTTCACGTAGAACAGTGCTTGGGACGGTGCTCAGTAGCTCAATCCCTACAGGATTTGGGTTTGGAAAGGATTTTTATTTTATTTATTTTTAAGAAATTAAGTTTATTAAGGATGTATTTAATAGATCAAAACTTACAGTAATTTTTTTTACATTCATACAAAAAAGGCATTTGTGAAGGATATTATTAGGAATGATCATGTGATATTAACCATCACAGCAATAAAATTGTGGAATGGAATCTGCAGGGAACTGGAGCAGGTCTTCAGTTTCAGATGGACATTTAGGCGATGCGGTTTTCTGGTGGAGCTCTAATGGCAGAGTCGCCGGTTTCTTGAAGCGTGGAGATCCTCCGGCAGTGTCAGTGTCGAATTGGATGGGCAGAGGTAGATGATGGAACTGATCAGTGTTTGGGTAGCTGGGTTAGAAGGGAGAGCTGACACATTGGGGCAGTATGTGGAGGTGAGCTGGAGTGTCAATCTGCTTTTGGATGGGAGGAGGACTAAAATCCTCCACATCAACGTTAAAATCAGAATGATTTAACTCAAGAACTAGATTCAAGAATTCGGCTACTGGTCTATGGCAATCACTAGGATGAACTAAGCAAAACAAATCATCATTTAGTCCCATCCAAATGAAGATATTAAGCCCTGAATCACTCTAACTCACCCGCCCCTCTCCTCCTGGATGCCTCAAGTGCCCTTTTCTCTGTTTTATTTTTTTTTCCCCCTTTATTTTTTTTATGTGTATGTGTGTATGGAGCCCAGTCTTTGCCCCACAATAATAAAATCTAACTATTAATATCTGTTTTGCTAAATAAAAGGATCTGGCTCGCATCAGTCACATGACTGCCATTAACCAATGCTCGCCCTTAAGAGCAGAGCGTGCTCGTTACAAGCTGGTACGGACTTATGCACCCGGTGCATTGTGGGTATTTCTTTAGAGTTTACTTATTTTTATGTCATTAAAGCAAGACAGTTGGGTTTTTGTATTAGTGATGTTATGTGTGTTTATGTTCCAGTTAGTTTGGGTGGGTTTGGTTCATTTGCAGCCCTTTTATATACCATCATGGAGAGAGATGTGTACAGGAGTGACTTGTTAAAATTGCCCTTGGTTTGTGAAGCGCAGAGAGTGCTACATATTAGTTATGTCATGAATGTGAGTTGCTGCTATATAACCTGCTCTCTTCCCTAGTTTTAACTTAGAGCACCCGCCCATTTAAACGTCTGTGCACGGCCCTGCTTGACATACTGCTCAACTGGTCAATCTCCTTGATGTAGCTCTAGGAGGTATTTGTCTGCCAGGTCCATGCTGTATTCGGTGAGTCCTTCTGTTACGTGTGGTGCAGGGAGATGGAGATCGCAGGAGGCATGGAGTATCAAAAATACTCTTTTTAATGAATGAACTCATAAACAGAGAGTGAAGACCGGAAATAACATTTAAGGACTCACAAGTGAACTCAGGAACACGGATATTAAATACAAGACATAAGGAGGGGAGAACTAAAGACACCTGGGGAAGACGACAGGGAACAAATTAACTAATGATAACTTAGCAGACAGGAAACACCTTAGGGCAAAACTCGCGGGACTCAAAATCAAACCAAAACAGGAAGACAAGAAAACGTGACAGTTGTATTTCTGGGGTTCCCTTTGTATCATATCCATCTTTATATTTAGATTTATGTCTTACATTTGAATAGAAATTCATTTTTAAATAACATTAATAAACATAATTAATAAACTTTTTTGTGAAATACTGCTCTTTGTTACGATATGATATGATGATATGATATGATATTATATTCACACTTATATAGCATTTTGTATGCTTACATGTGGCTAGATACACTTAAGAAGTAGCCTCTCTATTAGGCAATCTCACAATTTCTGTCTTTTTCTGTATGAATGGCCCAAAAAGCGAAGTTCATTTTTATTTGCTGTTCGATTTTTTGTGAATAATTACAAACCCAGAAGTCTTGTTGTATTGCATGTTTTTAGCCTAGAAAACACATTTAGAAACAGTTTAAAGCAGGCTTTTTGCTATGCAGCGGCTTTGTTAACATTTGAATGCTTTTTTGCGAGTATATATTACATTCCTGGGGGGTATCTGTTTTATATAACACGAGTTAATGTACTTATTTTCATGGCCTGTGAGTTAATAGATAAATATACATTTGTGAAATTCCACAGCTATGGCTGACCTCTTTAGCAGATGAGAAAAGTTCGAGCACGGTAATTGCTGAAAATGATTTTTTTTCGGCCCACAATGGAAATATCAATATATTGAGTAAAGGCTCATTTTCATGGTACTCTTTCTCACTGAAACAAAGTCACATGGCAGAGGCTGTGTTTAACACACTAAAGCGATTCCAACTGGAAGTCCATGACAATCACAGGAGTGGATTTAGTGCTTATTTGAACTGAAGCGTTAATCCCAATATCAACAATCTTTGTGTTATCAGGACTACAGGGTTACATGAAGCTAAAACATTTATGGATTTATGCAGTTCTCTTGTATTCTCGTATTGGCCTTTCAATATTGAATTTAGCAGTTAATGACATTGATAGTTTGCTTTAATGCAGCAGTAAATACTACACAGGAGCAACATTAAAGGAGTGTTTTATGCAGAATGCATAGGCGATGCAGTGAAACAGCTGCTTTAATGCGACTGAGATTTGAGCCATTCCTCTTGGCATAGCTTTGAGAGCAGCGTGCAACATCTGTCTTCTAGAGACTGTGGGACCAGCAGAAATGCCGCCTGACTGCGACGGTGGCGTCGGCACACATGCAAAATGACAGCCGGAGCTCTTCGTGCTGGGTGATCTACACTATCCAGCGGCAAAAAAAACATGTCTTCTGGCACTGATATATCATGAGCTCTCACGGATGGTTCAGCGACAGCCGGCTGATGCGGCCCTTGTGCTGGGAGTGATTTATCCAGGCAGAAACATCTCCTGATTGTGTTCAGATTCAGAAGCAAGGACGTTCTTCTCTCTTTCTGTTCTTTATAGACCAAATGCCTCCTTAAGACCTGAGTGCCTAAGTGTCTTCATATCTACATTGTCTGGCTGCATTTATAAAACTTTATGAAGAATCTTCTTCTTGTATTCTTGCAGTGTAATGTATGTATATATATATATATATATATATATATATATTCCATTTTATATTTATATAGAATTTTCCAATATAATCTATTGATCTGTTCTTTCTACCCAGAATAACTGTGTTGTTAAACAAATGAGCAGTTTTAGGTGTTTGATGTATCTGTGATTTTTCGTTTACACACAAATAATTAGGATTTCACCTCAAACTGTAGAAGCCAAGAGTTTGCATTGAATATAACGACTACATGCTAGTCTTTCAACCCTCGCTTTTCAGTTTTAATAATTAATCACCAGCTGCAATGTGCAAAAGTTATGTAAATAAACAGTTTCATTAAAGTGTCAGCTGCCAGCTTTTCAAACATTCAGAACACTCAATTAGCCGCTTGAGTCACTATAAACGACTGCTTCAATGTACCATCAGATGATTTCTTTCTTTTTTTTATGTGGGAAACCAAAACTCAACAATAGTGTGGCTTCCAGAGTGTGCGATATCATGGCGCAGGGAGCCTGGTAAGACAATTAAAACATGCTGGCCTGATCTATTACTCTGCCGATTAACCTCATACATGCCTGCTGTCTGGAGATCCCTGAAAATACGCTCAGGGTTTCCAGCCATAATAGCTCTCCTTCATCAGACAGAGGGAACGCGTCACTCCAGCAGAGATTTTCAAGGAGAATTTGCATACCATTGTTAAAAATTGGCCAGCCAATACCGGAACGTTTCCGAAAACAGATGTGGGTTCTTTGTATATGCAAAGAATTGGCTGTAAAGATCTCAAGGTAACAGTTTATCCAAGCATTCAATTCTGCAGCAAATGTTATGTTGATAACAAGGGAGTACAAGCTGAAATGAACACACCTTTAGAGAATATTTCAGATCTGCTGCTGTCAGATATTAACATTTTACCCCTGCGGATTGCACTTTATGCAAAAATGCTTATTCAATTTTTCCAGAACCCCTCCAATCTCAATTCTTTCGCATCTAAATGGAAAAAACACCAAGGAAGCCTCTGTTTTGTAGAAAATTATGGAATCTTTCTATCACCATCTGCAGGAAGTGGCGTGATTATTCAGTTATGTTAAATAACTTGCGGTGTGCTGCGAAAACGACGGGGAAAACAAATACTCGCTTTCCTCAAATTTTACAGGAGAAACAATGCAGAACTGGAGAAATAATTATCTCTCAGACTAGTGTTTGTTCGGGGAAATAGCCTGAAGCTTAAAAGGCAAGACGGTCTATCAATCTAGCCTTGGCAAAGGAAACCATTTAAGGCGTTTTAAATGGTGCGGCCTCTGGGCAAACGAAACATTGCACTGTTATCCTGCAGCTTGTGTGCCATAGATAATGGCGTGGAGACATTTATAAACAAACACTTTATGTTTTTCTGCAGACGGGTCTTTCCCTATGGTTGATGTCTGTGTCTAGCCATTAGTACCATTCGTAAGTTTGTGGATGATTCGCAAAATGTTTTTGTTTCGAGTTTGTGCAGTAATTGGCCACCGGCACTGATTTATTAGATTTGCTTTTCTACTAAAACTCAGTAATCTGACAGTGATGTGTCACTCTGCATTTGAACATAATCATATTTAATCAATTTTCTCATATTAGTCCAATTTAAGCCTAATTGACATCTAATGACCAGGCGAATTAAACGATTAGCTGATCATAACAACAGAAATATTTCATACTGTGATGATCTTCACTGTAAAGGATCTTGTCGCGTTCAATATAATGAACCCACAACACACGTTATAAATCTATTCTAATAGGGGTTTCTGATGTGATGTCGCCTTTGGCTTGCAACGTTGAATTTAGGCTAATAAAGAAATCATTACCATATCTCGTGGTTCTTGATTGATAGCATATACAATAATGTGCTGGGTATTGGTTATTGTAGTATTTCTATTAATATTTTAGTAATACTAAATTCTAGAATTTCATTTGTAGTAATGCAACAAACATTATGCAACAGGAATTATTTCCAGTGCATTCAAAGAATTCTTTTCCCATTTCTTTCAACAACTTATATTGATTAAAGCAAGTTCTGATAATGTTTTTTTTTTTCCCACTACAATATATTCAATATTATTCTTACATTTTTCCATGAGCACTTATACTAGAGTATCTATTATTATTGGAGAAACATTATCTTAGTTGTACTTCAAACTACTTGTTCAATGGGCTCTTGAATACATATATTGATTGATACAGAAAGATTCAATTCAGTATTCTAGTAGAGGTCTGAAGGGCTTTATAATTTAAGCAGTTCTCCAGCATTGTCACTGATATATACCCCATGGGTTCCTCCATTTTCTTTGCTTTTTTTTCAGTATGATGTTTGCACAAATGATTTTCGCCCTCACTTCAGCCTACGTATATAAGAATCTCGTCCATTTTCCCACATTGAGTCATCTTAGACTTCAGAGCTGGACAGAACTGTTATTTTAATTGATACGTAGGCGTTGTTTCTCTATTTTTTTTCTTTTATGTTTCCCATCAAACCTGTCAACCAGACTTTTATTTTTAAGTGAAACAAATCACCACATATTTCATTCCTGGTTGTTTAAGTTTTTTGAAAAGCCAACTGGTGTTTGTCTCTGTGCAAAGGAATGAACTTGTGAAGCATGTGCCTATGACTGAGCTGACCTCTCTGTTTTTAATGAATGCACCACATCTGTTAGAGCAGAAGCTGAATTTTCATAGGTTTAAAGCGCTGTGAGGTCAGGCTTCAGCAGTCATCGACAGTCAAGTTGATGATTATGTAATTAGCAATCTCTAGGGACCGATAGTCTTGTGATTTCTGAATGTCACCGGGCACGTCTTGAGATCTAGTGCACCACATTATGCATGGGATAGTCCAGCTAAATACTCTCTGATATTTGTATGCTAGCCTGGGGGTCGTGCATGTGTGTGTCTGAATGAGGTCAGAAGTGTGTTTCCATATGCTATAACTGATTCTAATTATCTATAAAAATGGTTTGCGTACAGATGGCAACGTTGTCAAAACAATCCCTATTTACAGGAATCCGTGGAAGCAACTAAAATATTGTAATATTCGTGCCAAGCCAGACTTTTTCTGGTATGCTGTTTATGATTCTGGATTATCTGTATTGTTCCTGACGCTGTTATTGACCCTGCTGTACTTGGATCTGCACGCCTCAGACTCCATCGTTACAATATAGAGCATTCTGTTCAGTATTTACTGTAGTAAGCAGGAACACAGCTCATGCTTCCAAAAGCTAATACATTGGCCACACATATCTGATCTGTATTGTTTTTGCCATTTACACACTTGCAATGGCTGTATCTCTAATTGTTTGAATAACAGTCTACCAACACTGCTCTTTTGTCACTAAAATGCAATTTCATCCATTTTTAATCAAGTGTATTTAATCTAAATCACAGACAGCTTACACTGGGCGGCTTGCAGCAGATAGATGTTTTTAGATCATGAGTTTATTTATTCAGTTGGCTGAGTCAAGAGAACGTCTAGGTTACTAAGGAGGGAACGGAGACGTTACATATGGGATCTCGCATGAGAGACCGTTCGTCTTCGAGTCTTTGAAAAAAGGCCAA
>JAUMHP010000082.1:8236188-8253727 GCA_032361065.1 Enteromius trimaculatus | reverse complement strand
TTTTTCAAAGACTCGAAGACGAACGGTCTCTCATGCGAGATCCCATATGTAACGTCGAAGTGATTCGACTGAAAGGGGAAATGACATTTAATGTTTGACCTACAAGTCCACTGTAATGTTTAACAGTTATTACAGGCTTTACAACTTCAGAGTAGCTTTTCTCCAAATCATTATCATGTCAATCTCTTTCTCATTCTCTGTCTTACATTTGACCAGGCAAGGAACTCTGTTCAATGCCATTGTTTAGTTTGGTGAGGTAAATTGTGCAAATGAAGCTATTTGAATAATTCTTTGTGCTTTTGAGTCTTTGATGGCTATGAAATGGCTTTTTAAAGTTAAAAATGGCTCTTTTTCGGCAGTACATTTTATTGCTCAAAGGACGCAAAAAGTATCTGGGAACTTAAATCATGCTTTGAAAAGTATTAATGTTATTGTATTGAGTAACAAAAGACCAAACCATGTGTCATCTGCAAATAAATACCATCAGAACTTGCTTTTAAGTTAAACTAATCCCTTATGTGTTACTAAAATGGTGTCATGGGGATTTTATAGATTTATAATTTGTTATTTAATCAGATAATTGGTTAGATCATTTGCAATATGGTCTAAAGACATTCATGCATTTTTTTACATTTCTCTAAAGTATCCAAATACTTCATTCTAAGTCTCTAAAGGTTAAACCAATTTAGGTCAGCGTTGTATGAACCGGCAATTTAGTTTAGAGAGTTTGATCAAGTAACTTCTCTAAGAGGCATAAATAAGAAATAAATAACAGTAAAAACCTCTGAGTTTATCAGCTCCATGCGGCTTGTGGAGGATTTGAAACTGCAAGCATCTATTTGATGTGTCATTCTAAAACCTCACAGTTCGGATCAAAATCAATCAGTGTCAAATGCTTTTTTTTTTCTTTTTTTTTTTTTACATTTTCAGACATTCAGCTTTTGAAAATTTAATTCCACAACATTAGCAGATGCTCCCATCCACAGTGACAAAAGAGTTTTAGCATCGCATATGAGGCCGTTGTGATCAACAGATGGCGAGCATGTAATTTGGAATATCTGCTTTGGAAAAAAGTGCTTCCTGTACAACAACAAACAAGTAATATAATAAATCTAATACAGATACAATGCAACCAAGCAAAGCATAAGCCAAAAAAAAACTTTTTAACTTATAACTTTATAATGTACAGTAATAATGTATTTAGAAAATACAATTTTAGTATGTTTTTTTAATTTATTTACTTATTTATTTTATATGTGTTATACAGTATATTACAGATGTGTTTCTTTGCAAATTAATCATAAGCTTTAATTATAAGCAATGAGGGTTTTTTTTTTTTATGCAAGGCTCTTGTCAGCTCTGAGCAGGATGTTGTCCAGTCTTGGTGGACAGACTGCTGCATTGTTGATCTGCCACCCCATCAATCACTGGACAGCTGCAGAGGGAGAGAAGAAGGCCAGCCAATCAGGGCAGAGAGTTGTTGGGATGACTCCAATGGAAACCTCTGGAGAGCTCCGATTTCCAGGAGAGCTGCTCCACTGTCACTCTTATCTGACAGACACTTACACACACACACCAACTCAGTTTACATGAGAACTTGTGTAAAGGCACACAATAAGCTCTCTGAATCAAAATGCATTGCTGTTAGTAAATGTTTTGAATGATATTGCCTCCTGCGTGTACTTTTCAAGTATAATTGCCTAATTGATAAAGTACGTTCATTCTGTGTCTGCTAATTAGGATTTTTGAAGGTTAAAGTTATAAACTTTCATTCCGAACACAAAAAAGATGCACGTTCATGTTTTGTTTCTTGTTTGAATGTGTATGAATATAGGTGAATGGATCATGCAGTTTACTCCAGTAGTCCTCATTACATTGAATTCCTTTCCTTATTAAAAAACACACAACTCAAAGACCCTTGACTGAACAACCCAGAAAACAACAGGGAATTAATTATTTTCAAATATGTGTACCTAATTTTAATCCCATTATGCCTCTTGGGATTTTTTAGCTTTTCTGTGGAAGGCAACATTAAGCCAAAAAAGAACAAACCACGGCTCATAACTAATACTGGCATTAAGCTGCTGGGCCACAGAAAGTTTGATTTCTTCACCAGTGAGAAGACCTGAGCAGAAAATTCTCAGCATCTGTCTAGCATTTTGTAAATGCATGTTATACTGTAGGTCTTATTACAAACACTTTATGCATGTATTACATTTATTCATTTAGCAGACACTTCGGTAACATTTCAGAATAGGGGGCCAAAATAATACATTTAGTTAAGCATTAATTAATGGTTAATTTGTTCACAGTTAAGCATTAGTTGAGCCTAAACACACTAGTGGTTAATAATTAACCTAACATTTTAAGAGCCCGAATTATGCATTAGGTAAGCACAAATAAACGAGTAGTTTATAATTAACAATTATGCATCAGTTAAGCATGAACACATATATAACTAATGATTATCTGTACATATAGTAAGGGCATATTATCCATTATTTACAATTCATAATAGCGAATAGTGTTCCCTGATCTAAAGTGTTGCCTAAAGTTTCTTTAGATTATTAAATAACTAAAAAAAAAGCTTATTTTTATGGAATCACTAAGAAAAACCTTGTTTTGAACCATTTTTTAAAGAATGCCTAAAATTACAGTCTATAATCTAAATTACTGTAGATATGGATACCTGTATTAATAATCAAGTCATAGAAAGGAGGATGAATGATGAATGAATGGGACCAGAGCCAAATTATGAATTACGCATCATCAAAATTAACTTTTAATTTTTGTGCAGTTGAAGAGAGCAGGAGAAAATGTTAAAGAAGACTGTCACGTGTTGTCTTCAAGGCTAATGTACTCACTATCCTTGGGTGTTTTTTAAAAATGATCAGAACAGATGGTTTGATTCAAACTTTAGTATTTCTGTAATTCTTTAGGTCATGCAAAGTTATAGCATGAACAGGTGATGTAGGACACAGCAAACCGTATTCGAGAAGAAGTTTTGAGTAATGCTTGAGAAACGTTGCTTTTACTGTATAATGAAATTAATTGTTGCTTTGTTGCCTGACACTCAAGCAATGTCAAGGATTTTAATTAGAATTTGGTTTTATTATTAGTTCGGCTACACATCATGTTTCACATTTTCTCTCTCCTTGAAGTGTAATTAGGAGCTATTATGTACACAGCAATTATTTTCATGAAATTTTCAAGATGTGAATTTTGAAGAGGAAAATGGGTCTCCGGTTCAATTAATCCATTGCTAATAGCCTTCAGAATGAGTAAGAAAGAGCTAATACGCCACAAACCCATTAGCAACACCCCGGCCAATGGCGTTGTATTCCTGTCCTGATGAAACATTAGGTTCTCGTATGATCCTGCGCTCGCGTGTGCATGTGCACATTATGCTGGTGAACTTTCATGCCGGTGTTTGTTTAATGTTGTTGCTGTAATTAGAGTCTGGTGGCTGACACTCGAACAAAGCTGCAACCTTTTAGCGCTCTACATGTTAGTGAGTTAGCTTCACCAGCCTCAGGCTCCCATTAACCCGAGCGAGCCCTGTTCCTTGGGTAAGCCATTCCATAATACACCATCTCAAGCCTGGGTCAGAATGAAGAGGCTTGCTGGAAAATAGAGTTTGGCCTTAATTACTCTCAACCTGAGGTTTGTAAAGGATGTGGGGTTTTAATATGTTGTGGTGTTGTGGCGCAGATGTGTTCGGGGGTCCTGTTGTTATAGTTCAGCCACATTTTTATTGTTTTTTGTTATAACTTACATTTTTCAGAGGATGAAATGAACTCTGTGGAAGTCTATTGTTCATCTGATGATGTTTTGGACAGTAGTTCTGTGCTGGACTGCATTTAAAAAAATCTGTATAAATACAATTTAATTTTCTGTTATATATAAAGGTGTCATTCAGAAAGTTTAAACACATTCATCCTGTGAAAACTGGTTGGAAAACTAATACAATAGAAATGGTATAACAGGCTCCTCCCCTAGTGGGCAGTGTCATGTTGTAAAAATTTTTTTATATATTTTTATATATTTTTTATTAAATATTTGATATGCTGATTTGGTTCTCAAGAAGCCTAAATAATATATATTATTTGATTAATAAAACGTTTAAAAGTATTTATTTGAAATAGAAATTTTCTGTAACATTCTAAATGTCTTTTGATTAATTTAATGCCTCTAATGCTATATATATTAGGGGTGTAACGGTTCACAAAAATCACGGTTCAGTATTTTTATATTTTTCTTTTTTAAGTTCAGAAAGATGAGAGTGTTCACATTTTCTTCAGATAGCACAGATCGTGTCTTCAACAAGAAGGACACAATCTTTCTGTTCTTTGCTAGGAGGGCTCAATAACATTTAGCATTTCCTTAAAATCCGCATTAAAATCCACGACTATAAATGTGCCGATTGCTGTTATCATCAATTGTTTTGCCCTGTGTGAATCTGTTGGGAATGCCTGCCTGAACGCAGCGGGATAGTTTCTAGTTTGCGCTTCCTTGTTCAGCACTGAAAACATTCTCTTTTTTCCCCAAATATAAAAATATTAGTCTGAATCATTCGGTTTGTAAGCCTAGAACAGTTCAATACGAATACGTATACACCCTTTATATATTATTTCTAACTATATAGTACACATACATTATGTAAACACAATTATTTTGGATTCAATTAGTTGCGATTAATTGCTTTAAAGTACTTTATATTATATTTTATGTATGTACTACATATACATAGTTTAAACTGATTTCTTCATTTGGATAGTATTCTGAAACATTTATTTATGTACAGTGTGTGTGTGTGTGCGTGTATGTGTATACTGTATATACACACAGTACATACATTATGTAAACAAACTTTTATTTTGGATGCAATTTATTCCGATTAATCGATTACAATTTACTACTAATACATATGTATATAATTTGCATGTATTTATGTATAGTTCAAAGAAAGTTGGCAATGCTTAAATATTATTTGCAAGCACTATAAGAGACTTTGGTGGTATTATGGGTGTTGTGATGTAATCAAAGATGGCACTTGCCCTGAGAAGTTTAAGAAGCCCTGCTCTAACGCGTTTAATCCATTAAGCCAGTGGGCGTCTAACTATCAGTACCACATTAGAGACACAATCCACTCCGATTCAGGCAAGACAGATGGACTGAACCTCATTTATCACATCTTTCATCAGACCCCCTCTACATACCGGCAGTAAATGCTATAAATTAGAAAGTAAATACCAGCAATTGATATATAAAAGAAGTGTTTATTACTTATACTTAACCTTACAGCCCTATTCCTTTATATCATCAGTATCTCTTCTTACAGCTTCACACATATTACAGGATATGGCTCATGGCTGCACATTATTTTCTACATTGCGAGTCTGTGTGTGTGTGAGTGATGGAGAGCTTGAAGCAGAAAGAGAGAGAGAGAGTTGTAACGGTGCAACAAAGTGATTAGTGGACTTTGTGAAGCACTCTGGCACACCTGTCCCCAGGCCTGCTTCCGTTTCCCCTCAGATTAATTTAATAATTTCCAGCCATACCTGGTTAGACCACAACAGTAAGGCTGGCGTTGATCTGACACTCCCAATATAACTAAGCCATGCTTTCTTATTTTAACCAGGAAAGGCATTCGTCACCCAGAGCTTAGCGGAAGCATCATCGCTGCCCACAGCATCCAGACGGCCAATGAGATCATCAGGCATGCTTGTCATCTCGAGTACGGCTGCTGGAAAACTGTGACTGGTTGTGGCTTGCATATGTAGCTGTCATTTGTTGATAAGCCGCTCTCTCCCTCTCTGTATCTCTTGATTGAATAGAGCCGCTAATAGTGGATGGCACGGATCCCTTTAGCGAGAAACAGGGCCGTAGCGCTGCGGCGCTCCTCCTCAGCCTCTCTGATGCTTTTAATTCCATCTCAGCGGAATGTTTTCACAGTGACCACGGAACAATTTCACACATGGGATCTCATGCCAAACTGTGCGTGTTTGCTAGATGGGGAATGCAGAATTCGGGGTGAACAAAATAGAACACAATTTAATATTCATTGGAAGATTTAAGGTCTGAGAGATTCTGATTTGCGAAATATCGCTTGGTTATTCGAATGAGATATTAAACACAAGGGGCGCACCCAAATTCATTTATCTAACCCACTGAAATTGAGCTATCTGTGACACAAAAATGGATCTACTTGACAGGTCCCATATTTTTCTATATCACTTGAGGACAAAAAAGATAAATCGTGAAGGTATAATAAAAAACAGCTGTTCAATGCAGATCTTACATAGCACACAAATACATATGATGCAGAATACAATGTGTAAAGTAGTAACTTATTGACTTGACATTGAATATGGCATTAATTGGTTATAGTATGTGTATTGTAACCTTATCGATTATTGGCCGATTTTATTTATTTGTTTATTTTTAATATACCAGTATTGACTATTTAAATTGCACCTGCTTATTTCTTCTATTCACAAATTTAGATGAACTTTGTCATCATTTAATGATTACTTAACCTTAATTAAAAATAAATAAATAAAGTTAAATACAATCTTTAGCAAATCTCAAATTCATACATTTGTTGGTATATGCAATGATATGATTATGTAATATGTACAATATGCATAAAATGTAATTAACAGCTAATTACAAAATGTTGACACGTGGTATTGTGATAATATTTTCTTATTTTCTTTTACTATATTTCTATATGCATAATATGCATTTTATTACAAATTCTATTATACGAATCTGAATCTCTTAGTACTTTATACTGTATGTCTCGCCTATCTTAAATAATTTTTATTCCTTACATCGTAATATTTCTGTAACTTTTCAAATACTGTGGATTTCTTTTTATTCCCAAGTCTAAATTAGATTTTCAAAGCCAAATCATATTTATATTTAACTATGAGTTGTCTATGAATCTCCTGTAATCAGGTTTAGGAAGTTACTCACTTCTCATATCACCATTCTCTTTTTATTTTATCATATTTCTCAGTTAAAAATCCTCAAGAGTGGAATGTAACCTTCCATTATTGTAGTGATATGAATTACGAACTGATAAGATGATAATCTTTTGTTAAACCAAAAAAGAGCCATTACTTATAGGTAAAACTGTTGTAATTATTCTCATTAAGCTGATTCTACCGCGCTGTGTGCCTTCTCCTGACAATGACATTTTTCAAAATGCTTTTAATTCTCAAAGAGTGTATCCATCATCTTCACCTGAGATACCGCCAAAACACACACACACACACACACACATGATCAAATGTACCTGGAGGCTGTGGCAAATCAGAGTTGTCAGATGCTCACTGAATCGAACGGGAAAAAAACAGAATTTGATCTTGCATAGAGACTGATCACTCAGTTTTACTTGAGCAGAGCAGTCAGTCGAGACCTGACTATGATTAAAATGCCCCCTTCAGCTTCCAGGAAACACCCAGTTGACAGCTAGTAGCCAGCGGGACAAGATGTGATCATCAACCACAGGTGCACATTAAGATAGAAGACAAAGGAGGTGCAGTTGTCTGTTTATATATATTTTTTGATGCAATATGATTATTTTTCGCACTGCTATACTAAACCTGTCTAACAGTTTTTCACTTTTGATTGTTTGTTCTCACACTGCAGTAAATGCATATGGATATATGCGTATACATATTGTAGAACTGAACACTTTAATGCAATTTGCAACAATTAATATATGAAATATGCAGATGTACTCAAACCTAGTGAATGGCTATGGCAATTTAACTTTCCAGTGGCTGTGTTATGCCAAAGGTAATTCTCAGAAGATTCATTGGCCCCACAAAAAGGAAAACAATGGAAGAACATCACAGGGCCGAGCACCTGGAGCACAGATACTGAGTCAAAGCACTGTATGAGATCACACAGCTCCAGAGACATTGAAAACATAAAATAATACATTGGAATTATTTGGCAAGAAGTGACTTCTAGCTTGTCCTTCCCATAGAGCGGCCCAGCCTGGCCTGCAGCTAACATTTAAAATCTAAATGATTGCACATTTGCAAATAATAAAAAGTATATATACTGTATGAATAACAATGATTAAATTGTTACAGTGGCATCTGTCAAGGGGTAGGATATACTGTATTAGGGAGCATGGATAGCCAAATAGTGATCCCTTGATGACTAGATCATACCATGTCCATCATCCATTGTGGGTTGTTTCTGGTATGCAGTGGTTACCAAGAGTTGTGGACACTGGTGAACTAGTGTGTCAAGATTATGGGCTCCCAAGGCTCACTGATGCACTTGAGCTTGTCTGGTCTGATCGTACAGAAGAGCTACTTTAGCCATCAGACCCTGTCTACCACAGAAAGCAGCTACAGTATGTGAACGTCGAAACTAGACCATCTAGCAATGGAAGAAGTTTGCCTGGACTGGTGCATTGCATTCTCCTTTAGATCAGGAGGATGGCTGGAAGAGTGAGTGTCGCCTATCTGAGGAAGACATGGCAGCAGGATGCACTGTGGGAAGAAAGCAGGTCGGCGAAGGCAGTGTTATGCTCTTAGCAATGTTCTGCTGGGAAACCTTGGGTCCTGGATACCACTACCTAAATATTGTTGCAGACCACATACACAATTTCATGGCAGTGGTGTTCCCCGAAGGCAGTGGCCTCTTTCAGCTGAACCAGACCTTTGTTAATCTTTGGAATACAAATTAAGATATTTCAGGGAGTGTTCTGAACCTGCATTTACAGCAATGCAGCTGACACATTCAAGGCCCATAAGTATAATAAGTATATTGTTAAAATAGTCAGCGTAACTTCAGTGGTTCAACCTTAATTTTATAAAGCTGTGAGAATACTTTTTGTGTGCAAATAAAACAAAACAGCACCAATGCATAAGTGGTATTGTTGATAAAGTAGTTATTTTTGTTTGTATTCTCAAAGCTTCATAAAATAATTATTTTAATGATGTCCTTACTACCTTTCAGGGCCTTGAACCTGTCAGTTCCATTTGTGTCTATATCTGAAAACTCTCAGATTTCATCAGAAATAGCTTCATTTGTGCCCCGAATATGAACAAGGTTCTTACAGGTTTGGAATGACGTGATTGTGAGTGACAGAATTTTCATGTTTCTCTTTAAAATATTTGCTTCCTACAAAACCATCAAAGGCTGTTCAGTATATGTCTTTGTGTCCTTGTTCCTTGTTTATAGATGACTTCTTTAAGGGCAGACAACAACACAGTAAAGATGAATGTTTGGGCTAATTTACCAATGTGATGGGAGCCAGCTTTTTAGATTTTTATTTTGAATATTTCAATCTTTTCAGCTTGTGAATTGGTTAGTGAGATGCCTAAAGATCCCTGCAAATCATAGCTTTTCTGGATTTAATCTGATCACCAGAACATTGCACCAGGTGCCTTTCACTGTTACCGTGGCACGCATACTGTGAGAAAACTAATTTTACATAAAGCCGGCTTTAACTGCTTTGGGAAAGGGACAGTCTTGGCAGGACGGAAGAGCAGTGTGAATGAGAGAACCATGAGATAATGACAATGCTGGCTATTAAAGTGATGTGCCTTCCTCAGGCAAGGTGAATCGGACTCATAACCCGCCAATAACAACCAGCAGTGTTTCCCACGGAAGGTCTGTTCTTAATATTCATGTACAGCATGTAGAGTTTTGGTTAAAGAACAAAGGATAGGGAAAATTATTTGCTGTTTAAACCAAGATAATGATCACAGTACACACTTAATAACGTGCATCTTAAAAATGGAGTTCCTCTTTGTTCGTTTTTGTAATATTAGCTGACACACTGTGAATGAATAATGATGTGAATGAATAGATTTCTCATGATTTTGGTTATTCTGCGGTTGAGCGTCAGAGACAGTTGTGCTATTTGCTCAGGGCAGAGGTATTTGTGTGGAGGAAAATGTCACACGGACAAGTAAATCTATTTTGTGACATGCTTCTCCTTCGTCTTCCTCCCTGGAATACGGTGAAATTTGTTTTAGGATTGAACAACGATTTGCAGGTCTCTCAGTAATGTGTCTTTGCCACGATCCTGATATACGATCCATCTGATTTCTGCTGTTTCAGCTCCCCAGATTTTCCTCAGAGAATCAGAGCCCGTTTTCCATCGTCTAAGCCGATCCTGGATGCTCCTTTGTGGTGATTGCAAGGCAAACAGTCCTTTGCATTTTCCATGTAAAAATTACGACCATCATAGTTTCAAAACTAATAATGCCACATAAATTTCCAACACAAGCTTCTACAAAGAGAATTATAGTGCTGTGACAGCAATGTCGCTCGACAAGTAATGGATAGTGACGCTCATAGAGGCATACTCATAAATGATCGGAATAGCTTTAGAAAATCTTTAGCTCTTTGGCTTATTCCAGATTGATTTACACTGGAGGTGTAGCTATAATGACACACCATTACTTCATTCTCTGACTTTTCACTTTCAGTGAATTAAAGACTTGATCAGTTCATTTTAAACTTTGTTATCGGCTAGTGCAGGCCAGATCTGTGAGCCTTGTCGTACTTCTGTTTTTTGCATTGCCCACGTTGTCATTTAGCTGACACTTTTATCCAAACTTTCAGTCCGTTTATTAGATGGTCAATCCCCCTAATGCCCTGAGGTTAATAGCTTTGTTCAAGGACGTAATGATGAAGGCTCTTGGCAGGGTTCTGAACCCACAACCTTTTGGTTGTTAGCCAGGACCTAACCACTAAGCTACGCGTCCCTTGTGCATGGTCTTTTTTAGGTTCTTTTAATCTTTCTCTTGCTGAAAAGCTTTCAGGCAAGACAGTCACAGACCTTTGGTTGAATGTGATATTCTACCCTATTCAGGAGGCAATCAAAATTGTCCTTCTGATTTTTTTTGTTCATTAAATTGATCAAAATCAAAAGAACTTCAGTTTTACGATGCTTTGTTTTGCACAAAGAAAAAAATAACATCTCATAAACTGACTTACGTCTTCTCTATCTTAGAGAATATCACTGTGGAAGCATACGCTTTCCTATAGTCGGAAAAAACTGCAGATTTCGCACATGCGCGTACTTTCACCCAGATGTAAACAGGGCGGATTACGTCAAATACGTTTAAGCTTGCGTATGCGGTGCATTAAGATCTCTAAAATGGTGGAAGACGTAAGTCACAGGAGAAGAATGGTTGAGTACAGTATATGATGTTATTTTTGTTTTCTTTGCGCAAAGTATTCTCCTAGAATCGCAAAAGTGAAGTTGATCCACCGATGTCACATGTTTTTGCTACTGTTGTATTGTTGTCTATGGAGGCTCTCTGAGTTCATCATAAATATCTTAATTTGTGTTCCGAAGATGAACAAAGGTCTTGAACTGAACTGAACTGACTTGAGCTGAATAATGGACATTATAGTCTTTTTAGAGCTGATTTACAGCAGAACTTTTGTTTGCCTCATTTTTTATGAAGTTTGCATCATTAAAGTCATTTTACTTAATACTATGATGCTGTTTTGAAAGAATCTGTACTGTCTAAAGTGCCATATAAATAAAAATGATTTGACAGGAACAGAGTACCCATTACGGACTTCAGATGTCTCCGTGTCTGAAACTCAACTGACGTACTGTTGTTGATTGGATGTTTATCTTCAATCTCTGAAGCAAGTCTACAAGATTTAGCACTGGGTTCTCAAGAGAAACAATAATGCTTTTTTTGTCTTAAATTATTAATTGCTTGTTTTCTATCTGTCCCCGTAATGCTATGCAGATGACAGTAATTATGCCGGTTTGACACTGTAATGTCAACTGTAATTGGGTACTTCGGCTATCCACCAACAGGTAGAGAAGGAACACATGACAGGGCATACTATTTTCAAGTGTCCTCTGGGTAATGGTAACTGTCTGGTGAGAATGAGGAACATAGAAGACGTAGATCTCAGTTTGGACAGCCATCTGTGCAAAATGCATATCTGTTTGATAGTCCTGGTCAAAAGACTGATTTGACTGGGGATTTGGAGACAAACAGCTAAATATTGTTTGAACATGGCAGATGCTCATTAGAATCAGACATCAGCTGTCTCTACCCTCCTCACATATGAATACGCCCTCCCTCCATCCAGGGTTAGAGATTGAGTGAATGGCTGAAAGCAAATATAGTGAATGAGTTTTCATATTGAATACACCAAACTGCCACTATCAGTCACGTCTGATGTGGCTCCTCTGGGACAGTTTGTGTCTGGAAGCTGTCTTTGCATATGCCGTATCATTTTTTTGCCATTCATCACTGGGATGTTTGCCCAGTTTGCCATACCCTGTTCTCTCCAGTTGTCTGAGACAGAACAATAACACCGAAGAAGATTCTTGTAGACATTTGAAACTTTCAGTAATTATGAATAGTTTCAGTGTTCATTTGCATACAAACTTTGCCATGTAATATCTGAACTATAGCTCATTGCCTCAGTATGATTTTCAGTTGCTTATATGCTACAAAACACGCCAGTTTACACATAAAGAAAGGAGACCAGAGTTGCCACCCATTAGGAATAGCAATTTTTAGGAATTTTCATGAAATATGTACCAAATACCACAAGCAACTTGTTTTTATAGAAATGTACAGTAGGTATTGCAATTTCATTCTGTTATTAAAATTTCAATAAATTAATAATTTATTTATATTTATACTGTATGTATTACATTTGTTACATATTGTATATCAATTTCTTATAACGTACATGCACCTTTGTCTCTCTCTTTCATTCTCTGTTTGAACAAAAACAAAACATTGTTTTTTTTCCCTTGTTTGAATTTAAGTCAAATAATATCGCACTGCCACTCTGGGCTTGTTGCCATTTACCTCTATCAGGTTTTTGCAGAGAAAATAATAATTATTTATAGAGATGCACTGTTAAATATGCCAAGAGTACTTAATTTTTTATAATTTGAGGGTGTGTTATGAGTACAGTATGTGTCACCCACCCACTGCTTGTATTACAGAACACATTTCTGTTGTTTCTGCTGAAATTGATCAGCTAATAACCAGCTCCGTTCACTGCTAATATTCTTCACACTGTATGTACTGGAAAAGATTACTTGCCTTGGCATCTTAGCCTTGTAACCGTGAAGCCCTCAGACCCGAGTAATGACCAGCGGCAGCACAGCATCCATCCTCCAAACGCTTTGACTCTTTAATATGCCACTGTTAATATAGCCTGCAGTCAGAAAAGGTCTGCCGTGATGGGCATCTCAGCTCAGTAAACATTGTCTTCTCTCATTTCTTCCCTCATCTTGTGGGTACTTTTACTCTCCTAAAACAGAGAGATTTGAAATTGAAGTGCTGCTTCGCTGCTTTATGTTGTTATCTCATGTGATTGTAATGTCTTTTCTCTTTTTCTTCAATAGAAAAATGTGATGAAGCTCTGGTCACACCACTCCCCCATAATGCCTTCACCAGCTCGTCTGTGTTCACTAGTGGCTATGCACCTGGATACGCCAAGCTAAACAAAAGAGGAGGTAAATTTTCATTGTTCTCACTTATATACATATATTAACACCCACCAGAATGAACAGACCCTTTTTTTTTCATCACAATACCTCAATGAACACTTTTCGGCTGTTGTTATTTTATGCAAATATATTACAAACTTCAATTTCACAGGTGCTCAGACTTGATATAGTTTTGTGTCATTCCAATAAACATCCATACACTATATGGCACCGCAGAGTCATTACTTCAATAACTCCAGCCGAGAATTATTGCGTGAATAACTGGGCTACAACGACTCAACCCATTACTCCAAACTGTGCTTTGGAAAACACTATGTGCTTAAGACTAATTGAGCGAAAATCTACAACAGATGTGACAACGCAGTGATTTATCTCGGTGATATGTGCACAGTTCACATGTTTATTATATTCAGTTTGTTCCTCATCACTCACTGAAAATGTTATTTAATTCAAATGGAAGTTTCCGTGTCCTCGTAGGACGTCTCTGAAGTTTAGTTTCACATCTTTGATGGAACGAGATTTTGTTTTTATTTGTTTATTTATTTTATGAGGGAGAAAGCAGAAAGAAATAAACCACTGCTAATTGTGCGTTAAAAGCATTTTTGTGGCAGTTTACCTTAAAGGAACAGTTAACCAAAAAATGACCTTAAAATTCTGTCATAGCTGGGCTTGGATCATTATTCTGTGATAAATGTTGCATATTTTATGTAAGGATGGCAATATTATTTAACTACCAAATTGCTTGTGACCCATCAGACACTTTAGCGATTTTTTTCTTTTATTTATTTATTGATATCATGGTGTTTAATAAACTAAAAGCTAAAAAAAATATTGAAGACAAAAATTGAAGACAAGAATGTTATTTTAACTAGAATTTTAACTTTAAAACTATTAAAGTGCTAAAAAGAATAAAAACAGAAAAACAACAGAATTACTAAAATCTAAAGTCAAAATAAAAAATGAAAATCTTAAATATATATATATATTTTTAAATTATATCAGCTGATGTTAAAATTGTCCTGTTTATTAATAAGAAATACAATAATATAAATAGGAAATACACTCTTAAAATCCACTGTACATTAGAATGCTGTGATTTATTTTTTATTTTTTTTTTGTGAACTATCCTTTAATGACCTCTCCTCATATAACATATAGTATTTAGTAAAATAGTTTTAGTTTGCTTAATTTTACAACCAGATTGATTACGTTATGTACTTCAGTTAAGACAGTATAGATCAACACAAGATTGGCAGGTGGCTGTGATAACAGCAGCTTGCAGGTGTGTATAAAGCTGGCATTTCCATTCAAACACCTTTCTCACTGAAGTCTGGTGGGGTTCGTGGGAATAAGTAATGGGATATGCCCTCTGGCACTGCCTCCATCAGCGACACAGGGCTCTCTGTCACTCTGAAGCAGCACAGTAGTGTCCAGTGAACATGTTCTCCGGCCACACGAGGCTTCATATCAATGGCATGACAGCTCTGTGCACCTCTGAGGCTCTTCTCTTTCAACAGTTGTGTACTTTAGAGACACCTATGTGAGTAATATTGGAAAAAACTCTCAAACGTAGTTTTTTTTTTCTTAGTAGCATGCATAATTTTTTTTCTCAGTTTCATCAGAGATTGGATTCTTATTGCCGTAGGAAAGTCGTAGGCTATGATGCATGTTAATGACGCCTTATCAGAGTCGAAGAGAGGATATTTCTGTCATTTTTGCCTAGAATTCCCATGAAGATATGCAGTCGCCATCGATCTTGCACAATCTTATTTAGTCATTAAATTTGTGAATAATAGGGTAAGTCTGGACCTCATCCTGTCGATGGAGCATGACATTTTTGTATATGATAGACTAGGTTTTTTTTACTCAGTATTATGAATAGAAATGACACCGGGGACCCTCTAATAAAATCCACATCCATACAGCACATGTTCCGCTGAAATCACACTGTCAGTTTTTTTTTTTAAATATAATTAGCTTTAGGACAATCGCTGTGACCATTTCCAATGTCACTGGACCAGAAAGCTGAGAAAAGTTGAATTTGACAGGATGTTGGCACCAAAAAGGACCAGTTGTGCCAGGGTACATTTGCTATGAGACCCTGGGTGATGATGTCACTGAGGAATGACCATTAGTTCTAGTTAGATAAGCGGCATCATAAAGGACTATTGCAGGTAATGTCCATATGCCAGCATCCAGCATTCTGACTCCATCAGTGATGCATTATTTAGCCTTACTAATGTATTTTAAAGATTTCCAGGCTGAATATAGAAGAGGAAAGAGAGAGAGCGAGCACAAAATCAATAGTAACCAGGATTGGTGTTTATCTGCTTTAATGGGTGACAGTTATAGTGATGTCATCCAATATTCTTAATGCATGCATTGTTTCATAACAGGGTACAATCAATGTATAGTTACAATATATCATTCTATTGCTAATTCTATCATTATATCTATCTTTCTGTCTACCTGTTTTCCATATACTGTTGTATCATGTATCTGTCTATCTATTAGGGGGGGAGCCGATCCCTAATACGTTATTCAGAAAGGCACAAATAATGTGTTTTTTCCGAATACTTATTTAGAACAAATACTTAAAAATATTTGTATTCGGGGACATGAAAATATTTATATCAAAAACTGTGTTTCTTTATGAGACAGCAGGGCATGCCCGGGATGAGTGAGTGAGAGAGTGACGTATAAAACAAGATGACTGACACAGACTGCTGTACAACGCCACATACATTCACATCAGTGTGAACACTGCACTTATTCGCAATCACAAAAGCACTTTATTCGCTTTAAAGTCTTGCCGATTAAACATTTCATGTTTGTGCTGTCCAGATGTGCTTTTCCAGTGCGTACTCCTGAAGCGTGCATGCACTAAAAGCCGGTCAAATAACGCCTAATTACTGAACTAAGATATTTATCCCATGTGATTGCGGTAATACCTTAAAAAACACACAGCGTTAAACACAGCTGCTTGTGTCTAAAGTGAAGTAAACGATCAAGAGAAAATGTGCCCGTATATTAGATGCATGCAGCTCTTAAAGGGACAGAACTAAATATGCCGCTGCTTGTAATTTAAAGGATAGTTCACTCAAAAATAATTATTTACTCATTTACATGTTGTCCCTGTATTAATTCCTTTCTAAAGACAAAAAATCAAACAGTAGCTGGTCTTCATTGAATTTAATACAATGTTCAACAGAAAAAAAGAAACTCATTCAGATAAAATCGATCTGAGAGAGAGTAAATGATGGATGTAGTGTAGAAGTATATAGTGTTTCACCTTTCAATACTGCTGAATACACCTACTCTTCCTGAAAAATAAAAACACTTTTTGTTTTATTCATATTATGTTTATTTGTAATGTGTGTCTATTTGAATAACAAAGATAAAATAACAACGATTTTTATCTTTGCTCATTTTGGCCTAAATATCTGTCCTTCTTTATTTTATACTTTGTTACCTTGAAAGGCTTTGTTTTTATAAAATAAAGCAAACTAGTTTGTGTGTAGTGCTCACACAACTTACAAAATAGTAAAATCAATGACACAGAATCATGATATAATCGTGATATTTTTGAAAAAAAAAAATGTAATATGATATTTTTGCCATATCACCCACCCCTTCCTCTGTAATTTGCAAAATAGTCTTAAAAAAAACAACTTGAAAAAGAATTGGGATAAAAATCATGAATCGTGATTTCCCCAGAAAACATTGTGATATGATATTTTTTCCATATCGCCCACCCCTAATTACGCTGCATTATTGACGCCTGCAGTCACATGCTCTCATGTTTGCTCTGTTTATGTAACGTTAGCTCTGTTAGCTCGCTAATTTAGACAATAGGCTTTTGGCAGAGTAACATTAACGTTTGGTTAAAAAGGTTAAAACATGGATTTTTACGCCTATTTTGTATTTTACTTATTAGTTAACAAATACAGATACAAATACCAGCTGCTTTGCACAACTATCTATCTATCTATCTATCTATCTATCTATCTATCTATCTATCTATCTATCTATCTATCTATCTATCTATCT
>JAUMHP010000082.1:8195057-8209177 GCA_032361065.1 Enteromius trimaculatus | reverse complement strand
ATATATATATATATATATATATATATATGCAATTACAAGTTGAAATTCCACAATTCAGCCTTTTTTTTCTTCAGAATTGCATGATATAAGCTTGCAGTTGTGAGAAAAAGAAAATTGAGAGATGTTAAGTCACAATTCTGAGGAAAAAAAACCGTTCAGAAAAAGGTCAGATTTGTGGAAAAAAATAGTAAAAATGACATTTATACCTAACAATTTTATACAGTTGTGAGTATATCTGAGAAAAAAAGTCACTATTACTTGGTTTTATTTTTTATTAAATGGATTTCCGTAGTTTTGAGTTGAAGCATGTCAGGTAACTTGTTTCATCTGTTTTGCAGGCATTTGCAGGTAACTCCAATACAGAAAGTGTGGTTCGGCATGACCTGCAAAACCCAACTGTTGCCCGTTATTTGCGGATCATTCCTTTAGACTGGAGTGAAGAGGGACGGATTGGCCTCAGGTTCGAGATCTATGGATGTCCGTATTGTAAGTTGACTTTGCACTTCCCATCAGTATCATCCAGTAGAGTGTCCTATGGAAGTTATGTACATGACGCTGAGTGTTGATGGTATTTTCATGCTAATAACTGCACTATATTTTTTCTTTTCTTTTTTGTAGCCTGATATTTCTTATAGCTGTAACATTTGCTAAGCTCAGTATAAAACTGACAGTATTATCTATTCAGAGTTTCTTTTCATGCTGAGGAAACTTGGTTCTAAGCTTTTTTGCATCAGTGATTAATATTCAGTGCAAGACGGCTATATGTATTCAGGAAGATCCTGGTACAATTAAGGAAAATTGGCTGACACAACTTTTTTTGAATGTCAAGGTCGGCTATCCATCCCATACAAATCCAAGTTTTCATGTTCTGCACAGATGTCTGCTAGTATAACACCCTTCTGGTTACTAAAGCAGAGGAGAAGACTGATACTGTGCACTGTAAAGTCAAACTGAATATTTTTCAGGGTGATGGTGATGTTTTGGGGTAAATATAAAGTCGAGACAAACGAAAATGTCTAGGTCTTTTATATTTAAATTTTAATGTGTAAATTTACACCAATACAAAAATTAGCTTTTTTTCTGATATTATTATAGTTATATTAATATAATATTATAATTGTATAGATATGGTAATGTACATTTTATGTAACCTTTCAAATTTATTGTAATTTGTTTAATAACAATTATATCTATCTATCTATCTATCTATCTATATACATATATTTATATATTCGTTTGGAAATATAATTTTTGGTCCCACTGAATATAGTCTCCCTAATACCTGTGTTCTTACATAGTAACTAGATGTGTACATAGTGTGTAACCACAGTGTAAGTACACATTGTTACATAGTATCTATAGATATGTATACAGCTGTAATATTTCTGTAACAACCCTCATATTGGTATGTGAAAGCACAAATGTGTAACAGGACATTGGTAAGTACTTGTGTAGCAGGATTTATTTAACTATACATTGTAACAACAATATGTATAAGAATAATTGGAATCATCAGGGTAGGTTTGGGGGTATGTAAGGTGGGCTTCCATGCTGTTATTTTTGAGACTGGTTACATTTGCGGGATATTATGGAGTTGCAGCTTCACAAAACAAAGTGCATGGAAAACAAAGAAAGTTTACTGAACACCAAATGTATACATACTGGTGCTTTTTAGCATTGATGTTGTGGTTAAAGGATAAGCTATTTTATTTAATCATTTTATAGAGACAGCTTTGCTGGATTTTCATTTGTTTGAAAGGTATCAGCCATTGCAAATCATGGATTTAAACAGAAATTTGGAGCAGCTGTCTCCAGTGAGGTCAGAACATCCTGAAATCTGAATGTGGCTCACAGAGTGAGCGCCACCTGTAGGTCATGTCTATAAAATAATTGCATTGTTATTATTCCACTTACTTCAGTTCCTTGGCATTCTTTTTTCATTTTTATTTCAATCTAGGCTTTTAATATATTCTAATTTCACTAGCAAGACGAAAAAATTAAACTATGAACTACCAACATGCTGTTTTTTTTTTTTAATGGAATGTAGACATGACAAATTCATTACTTTTAATATTTTAAGTGTTGCCAAATTGAACTTGATAACAAATTTCAATTAACACCCCCTAACTTGGTTTGATAAGAATTACTGTTATCTTATTACAGTGATGCAATCATCTGTCATTAAACCACACACCAGAAGAACCATCCTTGCTAAAGATTTTTTTAAAAACTGTGATTCTCAAACCTCTTCTTTTAATTTGTTAATTTATTGACTGAAGGAAAATAAAAACTGCAGCATGGAAGACATCTTTTTTTTTCTTTTTTTTTCACTTTTTAATACTTTCTTTGAAATAATGATAGTGTAAATAAATCTGACGCCTGGCTCTTTAAATGTTTGTGTTTATGACAAGTATGAATGAAGCCTGGTAGCTTTAGATACGTATCATTCCTCAAGCTGTTTTCCTGCTCGTGAAAGGCAGAGGGGGGTTTGGCTGCACTGATTTTCCTGTCAGAAAGTGTTTCATCCGCATTTGCTCCTTGCTGGTGAAACCGCTCATATTCCTTCATCATCTCATGCAGGTGATCACAGATGCCGATAAAGACATCCCGCCATCTCCAAACGTTTGTTTATGAGGGCATAGTGTGAAATAAATAAAAACAGTACACTCCCCCTGCTGGAAAATCTAGATTAAATTGGTTAGTTGTGCTTTGGAAACACGGTATCTTGCTTTTTCCTGTTCTAAATGATCATTAGGTAGATCAAAGTGACCTGCTGCACCTGCAACAAGGCCTATCTAGGAACAGAATGTTTTGGTTAGGTGGACATAAATAATTGTGTTGATTTGTATTGTATCATTATTTAATATTCTTTATTATAATATGCTTTTACTACTAATGATTATAAAATGCATTCAAAATGAACGTGTTAAATTGATGAATTACCAGTTGTAACCAGCTTTGACCTGCTTTGACCTGCTAATCATTATTGCATCTTACACCAGCTGCTGATCAGCATGCACTAATGAGCAGCTGATAGCATTCTTAAACCAGTTTACACTTGGTCATTACAAGCCTGAATCATTTTAAACCAGTTAATGCTGAGTTATGACCAGCTTGCACCAACTAATGCCCATCTTAAACCATCTTACAACAGAACCAGCTATCTTAAACCATTTTAGACTAGGTGAGGACTAACCTGAACCATCTCATGACTCTCTTAAACCAGCTAATGGCCATTTTAAACCAGCTTGAACCAGCTATAGTTCAGATCGGTTAATGGTTATGGTTATGATGAGATCAGATATGGTTAATGATGATCAGATCGAACAATTAAATGATCTTCATAAACTGACTAATGACCATTTAAAACCAGTTAATGGTTAATTTTAATCCAACTAATGATAATCTTAAACCAGCTAATTACCAGTTCAAACAAACTGATGACCTAAACCAACTAATAACAATCTTAAACCAGTTAATGGTAATATTAAACCAGCTTACTAAGGTAATATGCATCTTAAAACTGTTAAACCAGTTTACACCAGGAAATAACCATCTTTTACCAATTAATGGTCATATTAAACCATCTGACTTGAAAATAACACTTACTGTAGATATATTGGAGCTATAATCATAATTATAGATATTAGATACATATTAGTTTTGTACATTTTTTAGAACCGCCCACGACAAAACAGTTTTCGTAAAGCATTATACATTATGTTTTGCTAGAAATATTTGTCTTATTTCATATTTACATTTAAATGTATATATTTTTTGTTATGTGGTCATATCAGTCTTATTCCAGGTAAAAAAAAACTTTAAACCAGTTTAATCCAACTAATGACCATCTTAAACCTACCAATGACCATATTAAAGAAAATAATAACTAGCTTGCAGCAATTGACCAGCTTAAACAAGCTAATGATCTTCCTAAACCAAGTAATGACACTCTTAATCCAGTTATTGTCAGTCTTAAACCAGCTAATGAGTATATCAATCCAACAAATAACCAGCTAATGACCTGCTGATGACCATCTTAAATCAGTTAATGACAAACAACCGCACCAATGAATGTTAAACAAGCTTACACTCGGTAACGACCATCTTCAACCAGCTAATGACCAGTCAGAAGCAACTAATACCTAGCTTTAGACAGAATTCTCTAACAGCAATATATTAATAAGTACAAAAGCACTTTTTGGGGACCTTTTCCACCACTCAGTTTCTCTTCAGACACGGAAATGCACTGAGTGTTGAGTGAAAATAAATAAGATGTGCAGTAAAGGAATAGAGATAGCCCTTCTCAGGAAGCATACAGGGAAAGAATGGGAGTTAGATAAGCAAGACCTGCAGTGGAGATGAAGCACAGAATGAGAATGAATGCAGTGCTCTGACCTTGTTGATCGGGAGAGAACGGATGAATGCATTCGTGATGGAGGTGAAGGGGATTGGCAATGGAGAGAGAGAGACAAGAGGAGTGCAAGAGCAACCGGCCAGGCACAGCACACATACTCATGCATTAGTGTAGTAATCAGTCCCCAGCAGGGTGCATGGAGAGAATTGAATTAATTCCACATGCAGACTGTACTCTACAGATGCGCGCACACACACACACACACACAATCATAGTAGATGCTACATATTACAGGCATCCCCTGGTGATTTTGTACATGACAGATTACACTGAACGCATATTCTCACCTGTTTTTTCCATGTAGAACAATTATAGTTGTTGCGTCATTTTGCAATTTAGACTGCTAATGGAAGCTGATAAATGCAAATTGATTTTACATGCCTCAGGAATGCGTGAACGGTCCACTCAAAAAATGGAAATATCTTACTCATTTGCTGACTTGAAAGTAATTTACACTAATTTAGTGTAAATTTTGTGAATTCCCGCCCATCGTTATGTTCAATTAACATATTTGTCACATTATGTTTTGAATTCTTCTTTTCTCTTTTGCCGAAATTTATTTTTTATGCTAATTTTTTTTGTAATGTAAAACAATGTAAAAGTACAGTTGCTTTTGACCTATTTAATGTGTACTTGCTAACTAAAAAATGTTAGTTTCTCAAAAAAACACACCCACACCCAGAGCAGTGGGCAGCCAGTGCTGCGCCGCCCGAGGAGCTGTTGGGGAAATGGTGCCTTGCTCAAGGGTCTCACCTCAGTCATGGTATTGAAGGTGGAGAGAGTGCTGGTTATTCACTCTCCCCACCTACAATCCCTGCAGGACCTGGGACTCGAACCTACGACCTTTGGGTTACAGGTCTGACTCTCTATCCATTAGGCCCAGCATAATTATACTTTTATAACTTTGTGTATATTGCTGTAGATTTGAATGCATCGTCAAGACACAGTTTTATATATATATATATATATATGCAGTATATAGTATTTACCCTTTATGACCTTTTTAGTCCTAAGTTATTGCAGTCACAAGCCTACCGCAAAATCAGCACCATCATTTACATTTTAATTAAGTTCAAATCAAACCTAATCAATCTCTCAGTAAAGCAAGCGAATAAACACGCCACTTCAATCTTATTGGTGGAAGGGAACATGATGATGTCTGTATTTTTCTGTTCTCAGTTTGCTGTAGCTCTCTTTATAATTACCTTCTCATGCTGATCACAGATTTTACACGACTTCTGAATGATATAAAGACAGTCTGCAAAGCAATCAAGTGCCATCAGGCACTGTGAGCTTGTGTAATATATCCAAAGGTTATGCGGTGTCAGTGCAGGAGATGAAACCAAGAGAGCGAGAAAAGGAATTTACATTCATAACTTCCGGTATGCATCATTCCGAGCCTTGACAGGGATCAAAAATCCTCCTCCACTGCGCAATAAGCAGAAAGGCTTTGTCAGCAGGTAATAGCCCACTGCAATTTTCTGCCTCCTCACTGTAGTTTATCACCTAATCCCAGCCCCAGTTTATCTGTGAACTTCACCATGCTTTCGTCCAAGCAATCTATTGAACAGTCACTCAACCAATCATTTAGCCAAAAATGGGCATGACACCTTGTCACCTCAGAGGTGCTAATCTCTTTTCCTCCTCCTGTCTTTTTTCTTCCCGTCAACAGGGGCAGATGTGATTAATTTTGATGGGCAGGGGGTGATCTCTTACCGCTTCAAAATGAAGAAGATGAAGATTTTGAAGGACGTGATAGCCCTGAAGTTTAAAACATCAGAGAGCGAAGGGGTGATTCTGCACGGAGAGGGGCAACAGGGCGACTACATTACCTTGGAGTTGAGGAGAGGCCGTCTACTGCTGCAGATAAACCTCGGTAAATCTGATATAGAGGCCTATAATATCTGTTGTGTTTATAATGCTGTGCTTGTGTGTACCTTGGGGTGAATTTTGTCATTAATGTGCTGCTCTAAGTATTTGTTCATGTTATTTATTGATGTTATACATGCTATCTTCTGATATTTGACTGATTGTTGATCCTCCAAGACTCTTTGGGAAGAAGAAAAAAGTATATTTAAAAGGATAGTTCACTCAGAAAAATAAAAAATACATTTTTACTCACCGTCATGCAATTAAAAATGTGATTTGGAAGACTTTCAATTTCACAATATCGTATATAAGTATTTTTGATCAAATAAATAAGCAAGACAGACATCTCCAGTTGTAACACAAAAGATTATTTGAAGAATATTTCTATTATTTTTATCCATGTAAGTCAATGGGGTCAAAACCACACAGGTTTCCATTGATTTCTCTAAAGAATAAAAAGTTTTGAACAACACCAGGGTGTGTTTTCGTCTGTGTGAACTATCCCTTTAATATCTCATGGACCCGCATTGCAGAAAAACCTAGCCGGAGGGAAAAGAAATACTCATAGACTGTAAAACACAAAACCCATTATCTTGTATATCATAAGGACATAAACATCTCATATGCCTTTCGAAGATGGGTTCAGAACTTCCTCCCATCAATTATTCTGCAGTAAAGGTGAAGATATTGTGTGTTTGATATTAATGATGGTCTCCTATGTCTAATAAACTGTAGGAAGTAATCAGTATGGCTCCATCCTGGGCCATACATCTGTGACTAGCGGCAGTCTGCTGGACGATCATCATTGGCATTCTGTAGTAATTGAGCGCTACAGGAGAAATGTCAATTTCACCCTTGATCAGCATACTCAGCACTTCCGCACCAATGGGGAGTTTGACCACCTTGACCTGGACTATGAGGTACGACTGAGAAAGTTAATGATTTATTGCTCTGAACTTCATTAAACAAGCAGGTGAATTATGGGATGCTGAAGCTCAAAATGTTGCTCCCCATAACAGGTCATTTTTTAAAAAAGTATTTAAGGTAAAACTTTAGTACTGAGACCAGTTTTCACCACTATAGTTGCATATGCCTATTATTGCCATTTTGACTGTTTATAATTATTTATAAAGCACATCTGCTGCATGACTGTATTCTACATCCCTAACCCTATCCAATACCTTAACTTAACAACTACCTAACTAACTATTAATAAGCAACAAATTAGGAATTTATTGAAGCAAAATGATAGGTAATGGTTTGTTAAGGGTGAGGATTGGACCTTAAAATAAATGTGGCCATATTTAAGTGTCCTTGAGAAAGATTTAGTTCACAAAGATGAAAATGAATAATAAATATTGTGATAATTCTCACTTTAAATAAGCATTTAAGTGAGAATTTTAAGCATGGATTTCATATTTAAACCAAAATAACAAAGTTAGTAATTCTGGTTGAAGAGGAACTACTGATAAAAGTTAAATTAAACAGGCTTTACCAAACCTAACTTTTTTTCTTTTAGGGAACACGAGAAAACTAATTTTTGATGATTATCACCCGTTATCTTACATATAGTTAAAGTAAATGGGAACTGAGACAGTAAAGCTCTAAAATTAGAACAAAACAAAACATCAAAAACCATTATAAAAAAATATCTATATGACTTATCACTATGAGTTTTCTGGCATCATTAAAATGGAGTAGCTTTGAGAGGCAACAGATCAAAATTTATGTAATTATTCAGTGAAAATCTTGCATGATGTAATTTTTCTGACATCATATTTGATTTGTTTTGGCAGTGGGAAAGTAATTTTGGTGTTTTTCACAACCAAGTGCCAGTTGGTTACTATTGTGTTGCTTTAGAAGATTTGAAACATAAAGCATGGACTCCTCAGTAGAGGTTTTTTGAATTGTTTTTTTTTTTTTTGTAATTTTAGAACTAGGCTTCTCCAGTCCCCATTTACTTCCATTTTGTGGAAAAGAAAGTCAGGTATAGGTTTGGAACCTAAATTATGACACAGTTTTAATTTATGTCATTAGAACATCTCTCTAAGCTTGTTAAAAATCCTGGTTTTGGACACCAGCTCCCAAAATACAACATATGTTTTACCTCATCTGGATTTTATCTCAATTCCTCACAACCTGGTAAAAGAAGTTCTGTAATTATCTCCGAAATCTTAAGGATTTCTGTAGAATTCTGGTCACACTGCAGCTGTCACCCAATCCAAAGATCTCAAGCTTAGGCTTGATAAAAAGCTGTGAAGTCACACTGAGACATTTTGTCTCAGGAAGGTTCGCTTTGTGATAAACTTTGTTTGCAGTGGGATTTTTATCCCTTGTCATTCTTTTCAGCATGGAGCGTTTGAAATCCGCTTCTCTGCATATGCAGGATTAATCCACACTAATAGCATGTAGCAGGATATTAATGTTATCAAACAGAAATAATGCATATTAGCAAGGGCTGTAGAGGAATGTATAGGAAATTGATTTTCAGCAACGTAAAGAATATGGTCTGAAAGCAAATGCTTATCTATTCAATTGAGCACAGACGCTCCTGGCACTGTTGGATGATACAGAGCTGGTTACAGCTCAGTTGGTCTAAGACAAATTGACCCCAATTAAAGTGAAAGTATCTGATTAATTGAGCCGAGAACGGATCCAAACCGGTGAGTCGTTTTCTGCTGGAGCGCAGACTGCGTTTACAAACAATTGCATTTATCGACTACTTTGTTGAAGCACTAGTCCTTCTTTCTGGGCTCTGTTTGAAATTGTTTGAATAATAGTACTTACTATGCATCTTTTAATAGCTAGATATTATCTGATTTGATAAAATATGTATAATTTTACTTCATTGCCGCGAGTTGATAAGTGTGGCTGAGAAGTAATAAGAATATTGTTAATTATATTTCACAGTCATATTTCCGTTACATTTCCAAGTGTACAATCAGCTGATTTTGGAAATAGGAAATAAGAAAAATATATAGAAAAAAGTGAATCATTGCATTTTCATAAACTAACAAATTAAATATTTATTACCTTTTTAATTTAAAATGAAACATGCATATTTTATTTATTTATTGGATATATATATATATATATATATATATATTATGCGTTTCTAATGATAAAAAGTATTGTGCACGGTTTACTTTGGAGGTGATGTATATATTGTCATATATATGCTGTATTGTTGTGTTAGTCTGGGTGGATTGCAATGCTCTCATACGGTTTTTCTGACTTATGTCTGCTTATTTCCATGTAGCTGACTTTTGGAGGAATGCCTTATTCTGGGAAACCAGTCTCAGGAGGTAGAAGAAACTTCAAAGGCTGCATGGAAAGCATCAACTACAATGGAGAGAACATCACTGACCTGGCCAGAAGAAAAAAACTGGACACTTCTAGTTTCGTAAGTCTGTTCCCTTTTCAATCAGTTCCACAAACCATATCTGACTAATCAGAGTCTGGGTGCATAACTTTTCCGTTCATGACAGTTCTGTGCATATTTAACATGTTTTGGGTGGGTTGTTTTTGCCTGGAGGGTTTTGTGGAGGTGTATGACCATGAAGAACTGTGAAAGGTTGACTCTTCAGAATGTATCAGACATGATTTTGATGGAGCTCGTATCTATGCTGTATGGATCGGTTTCATTTGTTTCAACCTGATGGGAATGTTAATCATCTACACAGACTTGATGACTGGTGTCAGCACTGATAATAATCTAATTTCCACTGCCTGTGATAATACGGAGAATGCAATAATTGCACATAATATCTGATAAGAATATCAGTGTTCTGTGGTTCATTAATGGACTTTTTCTGATGAAAATTACAATCTGATCTCTGCCGTACAGTTACACTAGCATGTCATAGAACATCAGACAAGAATTATGTTAAATGGAAATTTGGTTGAATTAGATTCATGTTTATGTTCCAGAGATTTAGTTTTCGACAAATAAACCAACCAAGCTTGTACTGCACAAAATGTAATCTAAAATAAAAGTTCTATCATCGTTTACTCACCATCATGTCTTTCAGTTTCTATTCCACAACAGAAGATATTTAAAACTCAGTGAATGTCACTGAGGTCCAAAACAGACTTTCATTGTACAAATAAGAGACATTTTTGACAATATCTTCTTTTGTGTTCCACAGAAAAAAAGAAAGTCATACAGGTTCAAAACCAGATGAGCTGATGATTGTCGGAATTTTCATCTCTTTAATAGCGAGAAAATAGCGCAATTCTCTTCTTTCCAAATTTGACATGTGTCCACCATAGACAGGCTCTGAATTATTATTCATGTCTGAGGGATTATGTTCAAGGTTGATAAAACACATCACATGGGCGGAGGTTCTGTTATGAAGCGCTGAGGAAGGCTGAGTGCACTTTTCTATTTCATTGTGATGAGACTGATTAAGTTCTCCATATTTGAAATAAGTCTGAAGTGCATTCGGTGCCTTGAAATTACCATTCAGAAGGACGTAGAGCTACAGTAGAGAGTTATGAATAAAACCCTTCATCGTTGCAGCCCCTATTCCAGCTTAAGGTTCAGAAATCGATGGCGTTGTTGGGAACCTGCTGTAGCAGCACTTTGAGAGATCTTTCTTTAAGCCCATGTTCCACATGAAAGGTCCTTAACCATTTCAAATGCAGATTTATTTTCAAGTCACTTAATTTGACAGCTTTGTACTGTATGTAAATGTTGCATCTGAGAAATACAATATGCAGTGTGCTACATCAAATTTGATGCTGTGTAGAGATGCTTGTTTTGCTGGTTTTAGTTGGTCTAAGTTCAACCGTGAAATTGTTTGAGACATAAACAGTTGAAAAATAAAAATTCTGTCATCATTTACTCACCCTCAATTAGTTCCAAACCCTGTATGGATTTATTTGTTGTGATGAACACAAAGGATGATATTTTGAAAAAAGTTTGTAACAGGCTGTTTTGGGTCACCACTGACTTTTTATAATAGGAAAAAAAAAATACCATGGAAAGCAGTGGTGACCCAAAAGCAAACCTTTTTCAAAATATCATCCTTTGGGTGAACTTTTCCTTTAACTATCTCAGATTTTTTTAAGGGGAACATAATGTATTTCTTGACTCATTTTTTTTAGCGCAACCTGACGTTCTCCTGTGTGGACACACACACGTTCCCCGTCTTCTTCAATGGCACCAGCTTTCTGCAGCTGCCAGGAAGGAGGGACCACAATATGGTGTCTGTGGGATTCCAGTTCCGTACCTGGAACCCCAGCGGCCTGCTCCTGTTCAGCTCCTTGGCAGATGGAATGCTGGAATTGGCTCTAAACGATGGAAAAGTCACAGCGCACATTAACGTCATCCAGCAGAAAAACATGCGTGTGGACATTGCATCAGGTGAGCTGACAATCTTCCCCCACACAGACTCAATGGCTCTTACATGGGGATCTCATAAAGTTTCATCAGCCTCTTTTTTAAAAAACGTGTTGTTTTTCTAGCAGAGTAGCACCTACTGTACTTGATCATTTACTTAATGTTTAGTGTTATACGTTTAAATACTGTATGATCAATCAGCACCAGTTTTAGCAATATGGTAAAGTTGCATCACGTCCCAGAGTTACTCTTAAACACTCAGGTTTCGGTTTTATAGCTAGTATTTTAAGAAAATATTAAGTTATTATATTTTGATGAACGATTATGAAGATAAACATCTCTTGTTTTTCTTGCAATGCACTTGTGAATTTTGCACAGAACTCTGCGTAGAGCACAACATTTGGGTAATTCTAATTTATTTATTATATATACAGACAGGCAGATAGACAGGTAGATCTTCAGCAGCCATTACTTTAGTCTTCAGTGTCAGACAGTCTTTAAAACACTACTCTAATATAATGATTTTGTGCTCAAGAAGCTTTTTTATTATTAGCAATGTTGAAAACAGCTGTGCTGCTTAATATTTTTGTGGATACTGCAGTGTTTTTAAGATTCTATAATGAATATGATTAATAAAATGTTTAAAAGAACAGCATTTCACATCTATGAAAGCTCATTTCTGCCTCTAAATAAAAAATACTAATTATTATTTATGAAGTTATTGCAATTTTTCATCTTGCAATTCTGACTTTTTCTCACAGTTGGAAGCTTACGTCTTGCAATTCAAAAAAAAAAAAAAATCTTGCAACTGCAAGTTATACAGCAAGTTTATAAACTTCTTCTAAAGTTGCGAGACATAAACTCTTAGAATAGCGAGTTTATATCTCATAATAATATTTTTTCCTCTCAGAACTGGACTTTATTACGTGCAATTTTCATGTGGATAACATTGTCTGGATCAGAAATAAATGTATAAGTTTTACCACTGTTTACAGTACAAACATCTGAGATATTAAAGAGGCTAGTCTTCATCTTAATGAAATTGCTTTTTTTGTTGACATTATAAGTGTCTTTCTCTGTCTGAAGGAGACCATTAGCCCAAAGCCACCTATAGACATTCTGGACACACTCACCAAACTCAGATGCTAATAGGCCATTAGGAGAAAGGGTAGTTATTCTTACATTGTTAACCTCAAGGCTAATTGGGCTCCACCTCTATGGAATCCTTTATCTCTTTTAAGAAAAGCAAATTGACTCCACGTTGAACTCCAGCATGGAAAAGTCAAGTAATATCTTGATAGAGTTCCATGCATAGTCAGTCCTCAGTGATGGCTATGAGATTAATATTGTGGTCAGACCCAAGCTAATAGGTCTTCAGGATCTGAAATTTCGATCCAGACTTGAGATCTTGTTATTGGATTTGCTGGATTAATTGTAGACTTTACCAATAGAAGTACTGAGACTTTGTGCCACTTGTTCTTAAATCATAGCTGTACAATAAATCAGGATGAATTAATATTATAGTATCTATTTGTTGACTGATTATAGGATTTTTCTCCCCTGTTGCAATTATTTGATTTTCAAATATCAGTGAAATACATTCTTCATTTTCTATGAAAGCCTCTCAAATCCTTTAAAACTCTATCTTTGAAACCAAATATATTTGTCGATATAACATTAGGCAGGTTTATACGTGTGATTGCATGGCAGGGGTTTTCTTGTTAATCTGACATGGGGTATTAGAATGCAAATAGAGTCTGGCTTTAAGAGCTTTGACTTTTTTTTTTCCTCCATCTGCAGAGAATCGTTAGCTGAAGAAGTATTACCTTGACAAATTAATAAATGATTGCCTTAGTCATGCTTCTTGAATACTTTAGTTCTGGGGTATAGATGCTGAATTGAGAGCATTCATGATCAATCTGATTTCACAAATGGCTAATAAGGTTTATGAATTGCTAATCCTTACAGCATCTAATTCTACAACACCTGATCATTTTCTATATACTGCCAGTTGTAAGACAGCCAGTAATTCTGGTTCCTTAATGATACTATTAACAGTTCTTTTAATGAATAAGTATTGGGAAGTGCAGTTCTTTTGTAGTAACATGTTATTTATTGTTGTTATAAAATATGCCAAAGATTAGAATATGTATCTTTAACTACTGTACACACATCACACGAATTACCAGTCAGCAGTGATGGGAATAATAATGGCATTATAAAAAACAGCGCTACTAACAGCGTTATTTTTTCCAGTAACGAGTAATCAAATGACTTACTGTTTCCCCTATTACAATGCCGTTACCATTACTGACAGTAAAATGCAGCGTCACTATAGTTTTGGCTCAGTTCATCTTAATGGATGCGTATGGAGTTTTTTTTGTGTCTTTATTATGCAAACAAAAATACTGTATTTGAGAGTAAAACTAATTATTTTGTAATTAAAAAATAAAAGTTGGCAAAAAAAAGTCTTCTTAAATCTCAAAAATA
>JAUMHP010000082.1:8174054-8186128 GCA_032361065.1 Enteromius trimaculatus | reverse complement strand
CATACCATAAAAAAGTGTATATTCATATTTCGTTCATACACGAGGTAGGGGAGACGGGCAGCATATACAGTAAGCTCCTCTAATTACTAAACTGATTAATTTCAATGTATATTATATATATATGATATGTTCATATTATCATTTGCTTCTGTCCAAAATGTGTCCCAAAAAGTGCAAGGGAAAATGCTTTAATTTATTGCAGTTGTCTTAATTTAAACTTTGGTATATTTGTCTGCTTCTTTTGGCTGATTTCATTATAAATGTATTTATTTAGGATTTGTCAGTTATCAGGAGTTGAGTTCTCAAATTATTTAAAAGAACCAGTTCAAATCAGTAATTTTTTCATGCATCAGACTATATGAGTCGTGCTTATTTGCTTTTTTATGTATTGCTATATATTGTTTAAACCTCAGTTTAAATTAGTGGCCCATTTTTAGTCTGTTACTGGCATAAGTCAATTATTGCTTAAGATAGAAGTGTTTGACCAGCATGACACTACTTATGCTGGTAACCAACCTGTTTTAATAGTTATATAAAAAGGCTGTTTTTTTTCTTTCCAGGGCACCCCGAAATAATCAGAAACGACTGACACTTTAATCTCATCAGCTTTGTACACTTAAATCAGTTGTCACTGACACTTGATGTGGGTTGTTGTATCAGGGAACTTAACGTAATTTATCTTGCACACAAAAGCCATCTGTTTGTCCAACTGTCCCACAGAGCAGCTCGTGACAGGCATGCCTGCTACTCGGTTTGCTTCACACACCTACGCAAGCACAAAATGTACAGAGTTTGTGGGAAACTGATAGATGACATACCAGTAAATGGCAGAAAACCCTGTCCCTTCATATCACCAGCAACTTCTGAGAGACAAATTTATCAGAGGTAATGGCGTGTAAGGTACTTTGGCCTTGTTCGTGCCAAGTGGACTGTGCCTGAGAGTGAGAGCGGTCAGGAAGGAGAGAACAGTTGTTCAGTGTTTTGTGGTGTGTGACAGATAGAGGTAAACTGGCCACTGGGGACCTCCAATGAGCTAATGTCTTTCACCAGTGCATGATTAATGGTGGAAAGGAATTCATCGCTCTTAGCTAGCATCAACCTGGTTATTATGTTCTGATGACTTTTGCCCTTCACGATGGCATCAGAGTAAATAACAACTCTCTGATTTATCAATCAGGGCTGTCAAATCAGCAGCTGCTGTGGGTTTGTTAACCTGAACCCCCGTGTCCTGAATCCGCCCCTCGGTGGAGACTTTTAGACTTGTCATTTTATCATTAGTAGCCTATTGCTGATTGTGTTTGAATTCCGGATGTACAATCCTGTTCAGTGTTTGTATGTGGGTCTCAGTCTCTCTCTTTTTTTTTCTTTTTTTTTTTTTTTGATTATTTTTTGATTATAATGCAGACAATCACTTGAATTCACCTTTTCAGCAGTGTTGGGAGTAACCCGTTACAAAAGTAATACATTACGGTAATAAATTACTTTTTGCTGTAACGCAGCAGTGTAAGGCATTACTAATCACGTTTCAGTACATGTTCAGTAATTCTTGCGTTACAACATACTTTTAGCTGAAATTTTTATTGTTCAAAAAAAAACAGCAAGACACAAGATATTAACATATAAAAAAATGCCGCAAGTAAGCTCTATTTTCTGTTCGTGGTCAGTATTTATCCATGTGTGGTGTACAGGTTTGTAAATGAATACTAAAATCTCCTTCTAATATATATTTGTAGAGTGATGTATTTAATTCACCTCGCTCTCGCTGGGGTAACCTTGTGTGTGTGAAGTGGTCAAATGAAGGCGTATTTACTGTAGGGCAGGTTTTACAGGAGTGTCGCGAGGCTACTGGCCCAACAGTGGAAACGTGTCATGAATTTGTCCTCTGTGTTCCAGTGGACCGAGCCCGTCTTTTTTTTTTTCGAATTTACTTTTCAATAACAGTAATAATTACTTTTCAATAACAGTAACAAGTAATATTTGAGGAAACCCATTATAAATATTTGTCAAGGTTAATTGGTTTCTTAAAATCTAAAATAATTTGACATTTTATGAAAAGTTTAGATTGCAAAATTTCAAGTGGTGCGACTAAACAAAAAACGTTGGTATGCTATAATTTCATAATTCAAGATACAGTATATATTAGAAAATCCTTTTTAAAGAGAAAAACAAGTTTATTCTAAGCTTTTTTCATAATAATTTAGATGGTTTCTATGTGTAAGGTGAGTGCAGAGTGAGCTGTGAAAACATCGCAGCATTGTTTTGGGAGTTAATCAATAGTTTTCCATCTTTATTTATAGGTTCTGGTCTAAACGATGGAGAATGGCATGATGTTCGTTTCCTGACCAAAGAGAATTTTGCCATGCTGACCATTGATGGGGACGAAGCCTCAGCAGTAAGAACCACCTCGCCCATCCAGATCACTACAGGAAGCACGTACCACTTTGGAGGCAAGTTCAGAAATTTACAGAGCCCAAAACTGAGTACCATGAGAATAGATCCTCAGATCTTCTCACTCTCCCTGATGCATTGGCCGCTGACTTACAAAGGCCTTTGAATTTGTGTCTGCATAGAGACCAGCACTAGAAAGGAATTGAGAACTTTCTTCACTATGCATGCATAAAAAGAAAGCATTAAAGAAATCAGGATGGGCATTAATGCTGATATGCTTTTATGTTTTATCTCGTTTAATTGGAAAATGAAAGAACATTAACAAAGGGATGGTCTGCTTAAAAGAAGAAATAATTGGTTGCCCAGATTAGTGTGAACGTCCTCCATTGTCTTTTAACTCTCATGAGGACCAGAGTGTCAAGGCAAAATGTCACTACAGTTTTGATGTAAAAATGAATAAAACATTTATCACATATATTACTTATTTAAAATTCACTTAAAACCATAACAACATTTTCTAGGAAAAACATTGGGCCTCACAATGCGAATGAGATAAAAGTGTGAAAAATGATAAAAATGTGAGTTAGGGCGTATAAGCCTAATGACAAAGCATTCAAAAATCCTTTCTTGAGTTGGAAGATAGTAAGAAGAACAAAATGTTGTATTTGTAGTTTATTGCATTTTAAAATAACAGTTTTCTACTAAAACGAAAATCAGATGTTTCTCTGCTTACCCCCAGGGCATCCCAGATGTAGGTGACTTTGTTTCTTCAGTAGAACACAAATGAAGATTTTTAACCTCAGACTGTTGGAGCCTGTCAGTTATATAATGGCAGTCAATGGGACTAAACAAAATAAAAAACAAATTAAATACTGCGTGTCGGACCATGATACATTAACGTCTTTTATCATCACAAGCCACAGGATATTATTTGGTTTTGTCTATGTATGTTTTTTTTTTTAACTGCAAAGCTCACCTACATCTAGGATGTCCTGGGGGTAAATAGATAAAAATCAAATTTTCATTTTTGGGTGAACTATCCCTTTAATATATTTATTCCTTTGTTTCCCAACAAATCCAAGTCAACCTGCCAGAAGAAGATCTTGTATAGTTGTTGAAAGCAATCAGTTATCATGATTTTTCTAGGTCCAAAGACATCATCTTGATGTATTTGGATCAGGGGATCTGAAAAGTGCCAAAAACATGTCAGGAGTAATTTTGCCTGCATCAAATTGTCTGAAGAAACAAACATAGCTTGTTCTCCTTCTGAAAGTGTGGGAGGGCGCTTCCGTCCCCACGTTTTACTATCAGATTTATTACGTTTTTAATCCAAAGTCGCATGTGCTGCCCCAAACGCATTCATTTTCCACCTCTGATGGGAACTAACCCACCCCTGTGCCCTCTTCAGCCAGCCATCTGTCCGATCAAACCATTGGCAGGAAGTCAGAAATAAGAGCATGTTCAGCAGCTCAGAGAGGCAAGTATGCAAAGGAAGAGCGGCAGCTGAGATAGACAGCAGTGTCTGGTGCTATCAACCTGCCTGTCTATTGAGGCTGAAGGATAGCATGGCTGATAGCTCTATCAGACTCACACATCTTCAAAAACAGCTAAATGAGGTAGGAACTGCAGTCCCTTCTCTCTGGGTCTGGCATGGCCCGGCAGCACATTTAAACCTGACAGACTCTAAAATGAGATCAAAAAGCTTCACTTCTCCTCACTGCGCTGCTGTTGGTTCACCTGCACACTAACTATAATTATCAATCATGCTTCTCCATCCATCACTGTTATTTTCTAAAGAGATTTGTCTGCACTGTCTGATTTGTTTACTGCTGATTGGTTCTTTTTGTGAAGACCTACATATGGCAGAATATGAGTATGCCAATGTTAACATTGGGAATGACTGTAAAACACAGATTTAAACACGGAAAAAACAATTTAAAGAAATAATAAAAAGAAAAAATCATTTTTTGGGATAAAACGTTTTATGCCAAACTGTCAAATCAAGGTCTTAGACCGTGTTATTTTGAAGTCAGTGCCCTGAAATGTGATTTTTTTTTTCTCTGGGTGGCATTCTAAAAAAAGCACCTTGTGGTCCATTATTGGATCCTGGGCCCGTATTTTTTTTATAACGTGGGCCTAAGAAATCTAATTCTCATGGTAAGTTGTAATTCTAACTGACAGCAACACTGACACTTTTTCATGTTTTACTGTAAAGCTGCCTGTTTTAATAAAGCAATCTATTATATTATTCTCTTATGTGTCACTTAACTGGAGTGCAAAACTGCAGCACAGGTTATAAAATGTCCAGATCGCCATGATCAGATGCTTTTTTAAATGTTGTTTTCTTACCGCTGTCATTTTTAATTAAGTGTTTATTTCATTAATGAGAGGAATGTGTGCAGCATATATTAACAGATTCATCCGAAGGCTGCTCCCAGCAGCGTGGGATGTTAGATAACAGTATACAGTTGCTCAGGTATTTCAAACTTTGTTTTACTTTTAATCAAAGCAATAAAATAACTTTGCTATAAGTCTTTAAACTAACACCATAGTGCCCAAGAGCAAGATAAATAGTTTCAGTCACTGCAGTAAAACTGTACTGTAATTTGCTAATTTAATGCTTTGATATAAAAGTGTCCTCTAACTGAAAGATAATCTTATTTTATAATAATTATCTAAATAAAGAACAAACTTTATGATATCCATTCATGAACTGTCTTGGGAGCAACAAGACTTTTCTGAAAGCCAGCAAAGCTGCCAAAACTTAACTGCTATACAAATCATTTAAAGCAAAGCCCATTTAAGCCACAGAGAGGGTAGTTAATAATTGAATATTTTGTTTAATAAAACATATTGCTTCATATTAGTACAGACCATATGCGCACACAAATGGATAGCACAGATTTTGTTTGTTTACTTGTGCAATTCGCTGAAAAGCATGCCAGAGCAAAACACATAACTTACTCATTACTCTCATTATCCCCCCAAAAATAATTAAATAATTAAATAAAATGGTTAGATATGAAACCATAAAGTAGCTCTCCAACGCATTTACATTATTACTCACGTTGGACCTTAACAGACCGAAAAAAGACATGGAACCGGAGAAGATTTCCATATCAAGGAAGGCGGAGCCTTAGAGCCACACCTATCTATTACGTAATCATCACAGAGCAATGTTGTTTTACTTTTCCAGCAAGTTCGCTCTGACAAAATATTTTTTAAATGTCCAAAACTAATTCCAAAAATCTCTATTTTGCCTTAATTTGGTTCAAAATAAATCACAGCTGTTAATTCTTTGATTCCGCTTGAAGTTTATACTGAGGCCTTAAGAGGTTCTTGCTAAATGAATATAAATATAGATATTTAAAAGAACGGTTCACCCAAAAAAAATTACAATTAGCTGAAAATCTACTCACCCTCAGGCTATCCAAGATTTAGATGAGTTTGTAGTAAACACATTTTTTTTTTTTTTACTTAAAAGCATTGCTTGAAATTCAAGTAGTCTCATCTGAATCAAGAGAGAAATATGTACAGCTCAAGTAAGTGAAAACAGTCCATAATTGTTCTAATCAAATGTATACTGTTCAGCGAACATACTTTTAGTGATTATAGACTTAATTTGGACAGTTTGAAGTCAATGTATTGAATGTATTACTTGCAAACATGCCACTTTTCACAAGTTGTAAACTGATGGACTGGTGCCTTGTGGATTATTGTGACGCTTTTATCATTGATTAGGATTCTAATGGCACCCATTTATTGCAGAGTGAGCAAGTGATGTAATGCAAAATTCATCCACACATGCTCTGATGATCTTTGATGGCCTGCCGGTGATTATTTAAAATTTTTGGATGAAGCACAACTCCCTACTAGATTTCTTGTTTATCTAGAGAAACCACCAACATGAACACTGATAATTGAGGCTGCTTATGCATTGAAGCTAATTGTAGAGCATGGAACTGGGCACATTCATTTTAATGTGGTAAAATCATCAAAGGCTTGGCTTGATCAGCTGTGCTAGCGATGGCAAGGTCATCTGTAAAAAAAAATGCAGGAGCACATTAGGTTACTAGAGGCAGTTAATACTGTACTGTATGTTCACATTCATTTTCACGCAGCTGGTAATGCTATTTATGCTTTTTTTTAGCATCCAATCTGATATAGGTAATATTTTATCCTTTTTTCTCTAACAGAATACTAGTTTACCTTCAAATAAATAGATAAATACAATAAAAAGTTTGTAGTTTGCAATGTGCAGATTGGAAAGCAAACCCTCCGTGCCTCTACAGGTGGGTTATTACTGTTATCAGCCTTGAGATAATGTTTCTAAAGAGCAAAGACAGTCATGTGTGTTTGTGCAAGATAAGCCTCCAGGAACAGTTCTACACCTGATTCAGATCCTCATTACAGGGAAAGACAGACTGGCCCCATGCACATTGTGTTTCCAACAGTCCTGGCATTTCCCTGACTTCCTGAGGTTAGACATGCTCTTGAAAAAAAAGAGAGAGAAAAACTGTGTTTGTTTCAGACAAGCATTGCGAGAGCTTTGATATGTGTAAGGTCCAAATTTAATACATGAGATACATACTAGTTCGGATATCTTCAACAGTTTTTAAAGTTCTACGCTAATATTTGTTTTTTTTTTAGTTTCCTTCATAGTTTTATTTTATTGTGTAGCTTTTTTCAATTACACATAAAATAATAATAATAATAATAATAATAATAATAATAATAGTAATAGTTTAACCATTTTATTTAGCCATACTTAACACTGAAATGTTAAATAAATAAAAGTGATCATGCTACTGTATATGAATAAATCCCCTTGCTTTACCTTGCTTTAAAACTGTACAGTGTGTACGGAAAGTATTCAGACCCCTTAAATTTTTCACTCTTTGTTATATTGTAGCCAGAAAAACTGAAATATCACATGGCCCTAAGTATTCAGACCCTTTTCTCAGTATTTAGCAGAAGCACCCTTCTGATCTAATACAGCCATGAGTCTTTTTGGGAAAGATGTAACAAGTTTTTCACACCTGGATTTTGTGATCTTCTGCCATTCCTCCTTTCAGATTCTCTCCAGTTCTGTCAGGTTGGATGGTAAAGTTGGTGGACAGCCATTTTTAGGTCTCTTCAAAGATGCTCAATTGGTTTTAAGTCAGGGCTCTGTCTAGGCCACTGGTCTCAAACTCAATTCCTGAAGGGCTACAGCTCTGCACAGTTTATCTCCAACCCTAATCAAACACAGCTGATCCAGCTAATCAAGGTCATTAGGATCACTAGAAACTCAAAGCAGGTGTGATTTGGAACTGGTTGGACCTAAACTGTGCAGAGCTGTGGCCCTCCAGGAACTGAGTTTGAGACCCCTGGTCTAGGCCATTCAAGAACAGTCACAGAGTTGTTGTGAAGCCACTCCTTCGTTGTTTAAGCTGTGTGTTTAGGGTCATTGTCTTGTTGGAAGGTAAACCTTCGGCCCAGTCTGAGGTCCTGAGCACTCTGGAGACGGTTTTGGTCCAGGATATCCCTGTACTTGGCCACATTTATCTTTCTCTCGATTGCAACAAGTCGTCCTGTCCCTGCAGCTGAAAAACACCCCCCAGCATAATGCTGCCACCACCATGCTTCACTGTTGGGACTGTATTGGACAGGTGATGAGCAGTGCCTGGTTTTCTCCACACATACCGCTTAGAATGAAGGCCAAAAAGTTCTATCTTGGTCTCATCAGACCAAAGAATTTTATTTGTCACCATCTTGGAGTCCTTCAGGTGTTTTTTTTAGCAAACTCCATGCGGGCTTTCATGTGTCTTGCACTTAGGAGAGGCTTCCGTTGGGTCACGTGCCATAAATCCCTGACTGGTGGAGGGCTGAAGTGATGGTTGACTTTCTACAACTTTCTCCCATCTGCTGACTGCATCTCTGGAGCTCAGCCACAGTGATCTTCGGGTTCTTCTTTACCTCTCTCACCAAGGCTCTTCTTCCCCAGTAGCTCAGTTTGGCTGGACGGCCAACCTTAGGAAGGGTTCTGGTGGTACCATACCTCTCCCATTTAAGGATTATGGAGGCCACAAGTGCAGAAGAATTTTTTTGTAACCTTGGCTAGATCTGTGCCACAATTCTGTCTCTGAGCTCTTCAAGTAGTTCCTTTGGCCTCGTGATTCTTTTCGTGATCCTCGTGATTTGCTCTGACATGCATTGTGAGCTGTAAGGTCTTATATAGAAAAGTGTGTGGCTTTCCTAATCAAGTCCAGTCAGTATAATCAAACACAGCTAGACTCAAATGAAGGTGTAGAACAATCTCAAGGATGATCAGAAGAAATGGACTGCACCTATAGTTAAATATATGAGTGTCACAGGACCATGTGATATTTCAGTTTTTCTTTTTTAATAAATCTGCAAAAATGTCAACAATTCTGTGCTTTTCTGTCAGTATGGGGTGCTGTGTTTACATTAATGAGGAACTATGATGAATCTTAATGATTTTAGCAAATGGCTGCAATATAAAAAAGAGTTGAAAATTTAAGGGGGTCTGAATACTTTCTGTACCCACTGTATATTTGAATTAAAAATCCCTGTTGTTATGCAATGAAAAAAATAGCCTAGCACACCAAAAAAACATCCCATCCCATTTATAATTAAAAAAGTTTTGCCTCTTCCTTATGTGACGAAAAGCCCAAGATGCTCATCATGGACTTTTGCAAACAAAACATAATTAGCTTTAGCACATGTTTGATCATTTAAGCCCTAATGGAATATCCTAGCAAACAAAAAAAAAATTCCCATCAGTCTCAGATGTCTCCAAAAGACCTCTCATATGTATTTAGCTGTCTGCAGTGGAACAGTAAGAATATCTCTTTGTTTTTCCAAGAAAGGGACTGCTTGTCTCCGACATTCTCTCTTGCTAGATGTAGTCTCCCAAACCCATTTTACAGAGGATGGTTCTGCACATTTGTGGCAGACCTCACCAAATTAATGACTTTCTGATGGGAGATGGTAGTAGATTGGATTTTGTAATAAAGAAGACAGCATTAAACATAGAAAGACCGTAGAGTTCTTTACTAGCTGATTAGGACTTTAAAATACCCATCAACCTGTAGGAGGTCAGCTTTTGTTTTGATGACTTTCTAATAGAGTTGAATCAAGAAAGGGGACTCTCGAATGATTCTCTGAAACAGTATATGGCATGTAGTGGAGCTTTTATTTGATACTGCTGACTTGTTTGGCTATTATTTTTATACACTCAAAAACAGTCTGTTTTTTTCCTACTTTCATATTATAAATTCTGTCTATTTTTTTACAATATTCAAACAATAAATGCCATTTATTGTGAAGTGACAGATCACTATAGCGCCTCGGTTCAACATAAGCTGCAACGCAAGTAAACTATTATCTCCTCTTCTTCAATAACAGTTTCAGCACGAAATAAACATGAATAAACCTCTGAAGGTAAGTTTAAAGAAAGAGTACCAGTTACCAAAATCAGTATCTGATGTAATCGCGCAATTAGCGTTTCATCCACGCAAAGAGGTCAATGGCGGCTTCGGTGACCATAAACTCGTTTGTCAGCTAAAAACAAACTCTAAAGAGGAACATTTCAGGGTATTTGTCCGTTTTTTCTCCTTAAATTTCTATTATGAGCACGTAAGATAGTGTTTGTCTAATAGTGAAACTTTAAGTTCATTGTCTTCACTGACAGTGTCATTGTTACATCGCTTGTAAGAAGTCAAGTTGATTTTAAGTTGATGTTAAGGATGACGTCGTCAGAGTAGTGCAAATTATATGTGTGCGTCTAAGAGAGAAAGCGAGAGATGCCCTGAAAATAATTGCACACCTTAAGAATTTCGTCAGCCAATCAGATTTAAGCATTCAACTGCCCCGTAGTATAAACTGTATTTTTTACTCCTCTACAGAATCGAATTTGTTGAATCACAAGCTTGAATGAGAAGCCAGCCCTGTTAAACACTGGCACTTTCACTGGCTCATTTGAATTCATTTCATGTTTATTTAGATTTGGACTTAGCAAAAAAACAGTGTTGACCGAATGGGCGAGTTGTTTGCTCTGTAATTAGCCCATCTGTTTCCACCAGTTCAACCCATTCAGGCCAATTTGTGGACCTGTTGTGAATATGTTAGGCTGAACGATCCTTCAATCACAGCTAAGAGGCACTTTTCATTGTTCTACCTAACGTTAACTTTGTTTTAGGATTGCAATGAGAACACAATGGGCTCAAAGGAGCTTTCTAAGACTTCATCTGCGTCACTTTTGGAAAAATGGTTGTTTTACTTGCAATTGGATTGCACATTTCATAATTTCTCCTGTCAGTTATTGTTAGATACACTTTTATATCATTATGAACTTGCCAATGCAGAATAAACAAAAAACTGTTAACATCTGCACCAGGCTTATTGATGAGAATAAAAGTTTACAACAAGAGCTTCCCACAGGAATCTTCCATATTCCATTTGCCATTCATGAATAATACATGAAGCCCATAGACACTCATTAATCTTACAGTAGTTATTCTCCAATCCCCGCAAAATCATCAGCAGCACGTAAACACAGTCATGCGGAAGCTACTCAGAAACCCAGTCAGGAGTGTGAGTTGTGGGCCTCAGCCGTAATTTAGAGTGTTATCTTGTCAGAAAAGTGACTCTCCTCAATTAATTACGACAGCAGAATGGGACAAAAGCAGTCACCGGGAAGTCGCATCCTAGCGTGGGTGAAGAAAACCTGCCTTATCCCACGTCCCTTGTTGATCACGGATCCTGGCGGCTTTCCAGATCCTTACAAACCCTGACGATCATTGAGATGCCATCACAGCCCTGCCTTAATTTGTCAGCAGGTGCTTGTTTTTTCTCAGTTTTCCTCCGTAGTGTGCCACTTTTCCCTCAGTGTGTCTTCCAATAGCCCACCTTCCTCATCCTCCTCTGTTGACTGCTCAGGCATATAGACTCCTGGACAGGTGCAGGAAGCAGACAAGACAGATGGCCCTGAGGAACTTTGTTTTTGTTTTTTCTCTCTCTCTTATTTTATTTTTTAAGAGAGCTCCTTGCAAACACTGATGCTTCCAGATGCTCTCATTTGTAGATTAATGTCAGGGGGCTGCAAGGTGAATCTCAATAGACCTTCCTGTGATCGGCATCGTGGAAAGCACTGTTTACCTCTAATGCTAGCGTAACCAACCCTGAGGATTCGACAGATCTTTGGAGTCTAAGTTCTGCGTGTTCTCCCAGGAATTTCAGCGGTCCATATAAAGAAATCTGTCTAATCTGGCTTTGTCTGGTATTTTTATCTCATTAGTTGCATCAAAGTAAGCTTACTGTTTGCAATGTGCTTGACCTTTTTTGGTGTCAAAACTATCACTTGGATAATAAGGTCAAGGTTGAAAGGTTTTTCTTCAGTTAATGGTCCTTATGTTCAGCTTTAACACATGCGACATTATCTTACCTTTCACACATATGACACTAGATCACACTCAGTGGTTTTATTTTTGTGTTTAATTTGGTTTGACCTTTTTCTATCCAGAGCAAAGCAGTACACAGATCAAGCCAATATTGTGCATGTTTATTTTTACCTAATTGTACTTTTAGATTATCTTTGCCCTCGTTATAAGCTCATATTTTAGTATTTTAATTTTAATTGTATTCTACAGTGTGTCTTCAAAATATGAGTGTATTTTTTTTTT
>JAUMHP010000082.1:8082404-8106395 GCA_032361065.1 Enteromius trimaculatus | reverse complement strand
ATTTTATATATATATATATATATATATATATATATATATATATGCAATTTAAAATAACTGGTGTCTATCTTAACATATTTCAAAATGTTATTCCTGTGATGCAAATCAGAATTTTTGACCAAATAAATGCAGCCTCGAGACTGACAGCGTATTTTTAGAAAATAATTTCTGAAAGAGCTAACATGTAAAAAGTAACATGAAAAAATATCCTACTATTTTTCTGTCCAACTGTAATTACATTAATAAACAGTATATAAAATATACAATGTGCCAATGTGAACCAGACCTTATAAAGTACTTTTTTTCATATATGAAATATATATATATAAAATACTAAATTACTGAAATGCATTGCTTGTGACAACCAGTCCCATCTACTCTATTTATTTTGTTGCCATTAGAATAATTATATGCTGCCTCAGATCGGCAGTCATGCTTTTTAAATTAATGATATTTACTTTCCTAAATCATTTCATTATTTATTTTGCATTTAGAGTGACAATTGATTTTCATTATAGGCCTGGTTTGTAGACTGTGAGTGTTCCCTGCTAGATGAAAAGGACTCATCTGTGCCATACAAATTTAAAGCACCTCTTCAGAGCTGTTGACACAAAAAAGTTTCAGTAGGTGCTTGCTAACAACTCAGAAGTACACCCGACATTTGACATCATCTTTTGTGATAACAAATGACTGCTTCGCAATTTATAAGAAAAAGTTAATCTCATTCATAAGGTGTAATCAGCAGGAGTTCATCTCCTCTTTAGAAAATATAATACTTCTGTTCTCAGGGCTAGTTTCTCTAGTACTGCCAAAGTTTCATGGAGTCAAACTGCAAAGTTCATGGAGTTTTTTTGCAGTTGTGCGAAAACAATTTCTAAACACATTAATGAGCTCACGGGGTAATTTAGATTACAACTGTTTGCTGTCCGCCTGCCCTAGACCCAGACAAAGGTTAACTATCATAGTTAATGAGACGAGTGGAAAAATCTGACAATGTTCTGCTCAATTCATCACCGTGCCACAAGTAAACACTTTTTTAATGACCTCTGATCCAGCCGTTTATTGTAAAGGTGCCATCTGGTGGATTGGAATCACCACATTTTCTCAAATAATAGATTAGCAGCAAAATTAATTTTGGGCTTTAGCATAGCATTGTACCTTCTGCTGCTGAGATTATGCCTCACTCATAAGCCTCATAAGGGCTTCAAAGTGTTTTAAATCTTGTTTTTTTTACGCAGTTCAGTCAGACATGATTCTTTCACACAAAAAGAAAATCTGTAAAAATTACGGTAAAAAAACAGCAGCTGTGGTTGCTGAAATATGACCTTAAAAAGTATGATAACAAGATTTTACGTTTTACGTTTTTAAGTTAAATTTACAGTAAAATACTGTAATTTCATTAACTGATATAATGTTAATATACCAACCTATTAAAGTACTGAAATCTGTTTTGTATCTTTGAAATACACTTATAACCACCAAATGCAGGTGATGAAGAGAAAGTCACATGATGAACCAAAGCCAAACACAAGCAGCTTTTAGATATTAACATATAGAAGGTACTCAGTGTCATTCACACAAAACACCATCATGGTGAGACTCTGAAGTATGCAATAAACATTAGCTTAACAGCATTACATGTAACATACAACCCTAATAAATATAACTGATAAAAAAAACTAAGAAACATTTAGGTTACGAATGTAACGTTAAATATGGGAACTCGCCAGAGAGACCAATTGCCTTTGAGCTTTATACAAAAGGCCAATGAATATTGGCGTGCACTTGATTGCGCTCAGGTGCACCTCATCACTACGTAAGTATAAGAGGGCACGAGCGCAGTGCAGGTTTTCGTTGAAGAGCCGAGCCAGCGTCAGCACAAACTCAGAGTCGTGGCACAAAAGTGTGATGTCTCCGTACCCTCCTTCAGGGAACATGGGTTGCGTTCGTAACTTAGACGTTACCCTTTCAGTCGAATCACTTTGTCGTTACCATTTATCAGGATTTTACTTTTTTATTTTTGTTAAATTCACTGTCATTTTTTATAATGTATAATCAAAATATGACATTTATGTTTTCAAAAATCTCTCCAGACTTGTCCAGCTATGGTCTGTAGTCAGTTTTAGGTCCATTTAGTGTGTAAGAACAACGCAAAAATATCAGGACCAGGCATGTTTTAGCTTGCACAAATCTTCAGATCCTAACTTTCTGTCTATGTTAGAACTTTCTCTAGCACCTCACCAGCTGGGTTGGAAATAAAGGAAAGAGAAGATTTTTTGTAGACCAAAATGACCTCACACATCCCAGGATCCTGGCAAAAGGGGAGGCTGTTGAAAACCTCTTCACAGAAACACATGGCACCATTCACACCTGCAAAACACATTCTTCCTTTCGCTCACTTCACTGCTGGGTCAGTCCTCAGGGTGAAGCTGTGATTTGGGCTCACTGTGGAGAGCTTGCTTTGATGGGAAAGACTTTAGATTTTGCTGCATTTACAGTGCAGCAGTACCAGCTGACAGACCAGAGCTTTGTGCTGCTGTATTGATGGTGGCATTATACACCAGACACTACATACCCTCCGGTTGTTTTACAATTTTTTGATAGCCTTTTTCCCATCTTCCCCTGGCTGCTAATTATAATGAGGAGACATAGTAGTTTGCAGAGTCCAAAAAAAATTTTTTTGCCATATCGTTTTTACCTAACAGAAATATCTGTTATTTCTTGCCGTGTGTGTACTTGTTTATGCTACATTGTGGGAATCTCCACAAGGATAGTAAAACCTGAATTTTTGACATGAGGAAAAGAGTTGTTAATCTGAAGGTGTAAAAATGCAAACAGGTTGTCTGTAAGGGGTAGGTTTCGGTTTAGGGGATAATAAATATTGTTTGGTCAGTATAAAAGTAATTGAAGTCTATGGAAAGTCCCCACAATTCACAGAAACAAATGCACGTGTGCACGTCCGTGTGTGTGTGTAGTGTTTTTGAAGTGTCTCATACTCACTACAGATGTTTTTTTTTTGTTTTTTTTTGTTTTGTTTTTTAAAGTTGCGAAAGTAAAACAGCAAAGTACAATATCAAATATTATTTCAATTTCTGTGTTCTATTTCAATAGTTTAAAGCTGAATTTTCAGCATCATTGCACCGGTTTTTAGTGTCACATGATCCTTCAGAAATCACTACACTGTGTCCTAACTACACACGACACAATTCTGTGAGACAGGATAAAAGGTATCTTTTCCGTGTTAATCTGAGATTTTGTTCTAACCAGCTGCGACAGCGACACACAATTTCTGTTTCCGCAATGTCACGGCTGGAACAACAGCATACAAAATATGACAATGTGCTTTATTCAAAGTTTAACATGTCCAATATGAGTCATGTATCATGTTACATGAACTTACAGCCATACTGAAGCAACAACAGACAGTTTACCTCAGATCTCGAAAATAAATGAATCCATTTCGTTGCGAGTTCATTGTGCTTCCAGAGAGAGGCCACCCAAAAATGCTTCTAGTTAGGAAACGGTGTAATAGGATGATTTGCTGCTCAAGACGCATTCTTGAAATTGATAAGAAATTGCTATTTGTGAGTTTGTTCTCATGAAAAAAATGTTGATTAATAATTCTCAAATTAATAATATCTTTTAACAAATGACTGAAAAACTCATTGGTCAGAAGATCTACTAGAGAACCAGCTGTAGTTTTATTGACTCACCAAAGCTAGTTTTACTTACGTTTGGCACTTGGTGCTACTGTAAGGGTTCATTTAAAACCCTGAAAGTTGTTGATGTGGAATCTGTTCTCCTAATGTACATGCAGACCACAGTCAAAAGCTTATAATTAGTCTCTTTTTGAGTTAAAGTCCTAGGCATTTGACATTGTGAACAAAATAGAAATAACTATAGTCTCAACACAGGAATATCATGGAGGCTGACAGCACCCAGAGTCAATAACAGGCCTGCTTACAGATCTGTCAGTCAAATGTCAGAGCACCAATACCATGTAATTCAGTATAACTGATTCTATTGCCTCCTGACCGCCAGGATATGACCCGAGATTGGAACACCTGTAAGGTCTGAGCATTTATTCTACATGGAAAAACAATGTGTGTCCCTTTGTGAGTGTAATGTTCAGTTCCTGTAAATGCACTGTTGTGTTGATGGCCTCGGGTGTGGAGTTTGGCACAGGTGCCATGGTTTTGTTTGTGAGTTGATATTTTGAGATTTTCTTTCTATGCTTAAAGGGACGTGTCCAGAAATCCATATACTGTAGTCTATGATTGGTCTTCTCCCAAGTTAGTGGTGGAACTTTAGTAAAGCCTAAAAAAACATCTTTGGTTTTAAACTGGAGTAATAAAAAAAAAAGTAAAGTGAAGAAATGAAAGTTGGGTCACAAAAAGTATTATTACATGTATTATTTATTATTAAAAGAAAAAGAAGAAGAAGAAGAAAGTAATACATGAATAGTAGTTTAATGCAATTTAATAAACTAAATTGATCATATATAAAAAGAGTGAAATATTATACTGTAGACTGAAACAATCTTTTTAGATGAAAATACCAATACTCAATTTTTTTTAAATATATCTCAAATGTGATTTACACTCTAAAATGGCTGAATTAAAAATAACCCAATTGGTAACCCAGCGCTGGGCAAATACTGGACAGAACACATCCCAACACATAGGTTTACACATTTTAACTCAGCTGGCTGGGTTGTTAGGAATACCCAAAATATACTCATTATTTATGTGTTTGCATTTTTGTTTTCTGGGTTATTCTTGCTGGGTTATTCTTATAACTTGGCCTACGCTTAACAATGACAATCATGGATTAATAAATAATGAAGAATGCAGGTGATTTAGACTGTTAAAAAATATTTTTATTGACAAATATGTAGATTTTTTTTTCTGAATTACAAACAACATGCCCTTTTTCTTTTTCTTTTTTATTGAAAATGCAAAAATCACAGTGCAGTTGCAATAAATTAGAAAGTTAGTTCTATTAAAAACACAGTATTTAAATACTATTTAAATACACAGTAAAATGACGCTGACAATCAAAATTTTGAAAAGACAATGCAAAATCAAAGATTCCTTACAATTTATAAAGACTTGGTAGATGTGCACTTTGTGCAATTTGATTTGATCAGTCACATCAGTGTGTCATCACACAATAATTTGTACCATTTAACTTTGTATTACATAACACTTCCTAATAAAAGGGTTCAAATAGCTGAGACTGACTTTCGTATGTGTCAGTGTAAAATTGTAAAAAAGTGTGAACACATCACTGCTCTGCTGTTGTTTATAACTGTGACTTATGCGGCTGGTACAGATCTGTTGTAGTAGGGCTGTCTCCTCCATTTGCCTGTTAAGACAGGGAGACAGAAAGAGAGTTGGCTTAAAGAAAGCAAGTGCTCAGTAAATGTCAGATATAAAGCATGTGTGACGAAGACTGGCCTTTGTGTTTGGTCTCAATGGAGCCTACTGTTTAATAGAGGCCTGAGAGAGCTTGTGATCATCCAGCCAGCGTAGGAGTGGTCTAATCTGCGCCCACTCACCACTGTGGCATCAACATGGCTGCAATTATAAAAGCGGGTTGAGTCAAACTCTAATGTGTATTTTGCTTTACCCCCTGCTGAGCGTTTGGCTTTACTGTCATGAGTGCTCATACTCAGATGCAGAAGAGAAAATGGAAACACTGAGTAAAGTGAACGCTCATCACAGCTGCAGTTCAAATGTCTTGTTCGATAAGATGGAAATGTAATTGTGTTGCAGATGCATGAATGCCACTGATGATGATGTGGTGTAATAACCTTAACACATAGTTAAACATTCAGACACCACTGAAAGTATCCAACACAGTCTCATGATCGATTCGTATGTATTTGTACAAAATGCCAAATTTGTGCCAATTCTTACTAATTCGTACAACCTCACTCATGTGATTTTGTATGATTTTTCAAAAACCCTGTGACGGGTAGGTTTGGGGGAGTGGTTAGGTTAATCGTCATAAAAACAAATAATCGTCATAAAAACAGTAAAACAATGATGCTTTTCAACATTTAAAAAATCTAGTAAAAACTGTAAAACAGTAATATTTCTTATACATTGCGAAAACGTAACAGTGGGAATTTATTATTACATTTTTCTGAACCCTTCAAAGGATCAGTCTATCTGACTTTCCAGTGACTTTAGTTGGGCTGTATGAATTTGGAGCCCCTTTATTTCCTCATTTGGCGGCTGTTAACACATTTCAGAGCCGTCACACTCATGGGGTCTGTAAAAAGGAAACAGCATCTGTGCTTCTGATAAATGAGCTGTCTGTCACATGTTTGCTTTTATCACCTCAACTGAACAGCACTGCCGTCCTCAGAGACCACTTACTTCATACCTTCGTTTCTTAGAGTTAAAAACCCAAAAGAATCTTAGAAATGCTTCAGAAAACAAACAAATACTTTAACAGAGATACACTTCACAATATTTAAACCAACCAAATATTAAACCACTAAGCTGCTTAAAAGAATAGCTCACCCAAATAAGAAAAATTGCTGAACATGTAGTCGCCCTCAAGCCATCCGAGATGTAGATGAGTTTGTTTCATCATCCAAACAGGTTTGAAGAAAATAAGAAATTGCTCACCAGTGGATCCCCGGCGGTGAATGGGTGCCGTCAGAATCCAAACAGCTGATAAAAACATCACAATAATTCACAAGTATTTCACATAAATCCATTCCATCATTGAAAGCCTTGTGAAAAAAAGCAATATTTTTTAACATCAAACCATTGTTTCCTCTATTCATAGCATTGCTTTAGTAAAAAAAAAAAGTTGTTTTGTCTGTACCAGAAGAGATAAATATGCACAAATACAAGTGAAAACAGTTCTAAATAAATATGATGGTGGATTTTGATGTAAGAGGACAACTAAAATACTACATTTGCCAACAGAATAACTCATCTACGTCTTAGGTGCCCGTAGGGTTAGCAATTTTACAGCAAATGTATATTTTGATGAACTATTAATTTAAGCTAAAGCTGAGATACAAACCTGAATCTGAACCGCTGAGCCTCTGGCAAGTTACACACTCAATCAAATGTGAAAGTTTAAAATGAAAAGACTGAAACAGAATTTTCTTGCAAAACAAAAATAAATAAATAAATAAATAAAGGTGCTTTGGATATGAATTGTCAACTAAATGAAGAATAGTTTTAAAAACTTAAATCAAAGTTCATGGTGAAAAGTTTTTCTAGCTTTGTCCCAGCCATACACCCTCCTGCGGTCCTTCAGCTGTTCACAGGTCATGGTCATGTTGCAGGGTGAACTGTTTTCCAACTTTCACCTTCCTGGCTGAAGGATGCAGGTTGTTTACTGTATGTTGTATCATCCATCTTCCCTTCTCTCCTGACAAACAGTCCCTGTTCTTGCTGAAGAGAAAAACAAGATGCTGTTATCACTACGCTTTGCTGTGAAAATGCTGCTTTTTGGAGTGTAAGATATTTTGGGCCTTTGCCTGATGTACGCTTTTGCAAAACACTCCAGTTGCTGAATTTTATAGTACTTTAGCACAGCATAAATAACACTCGATGTGGTAAATAACACTCAACGCCTTGTGATATTGCTTTTGCATGCACACAAAGACCTGTGCTTTACTATAAAGGATGCAGCTGCTTCAAAATTGCTATCAGTCTGTTTGTAGGAGGCCTGATAACGCTGCACTGTGCTCCACCACTTGAAGCTATTGAAGTGATTATATTATCTCTTTTTTTTTTAAGTTGTCGCATCTGTCCAGTTGTAGCAGATAGTTTGCTTCAAAACAAACTTCCAAGCTGTGAAATCCTAAAAAGCTGTTTGCATGTTTCATAGAAATTACACACTACCGTTCAAAAGTTTGGAGAAAGTAAGATGTTTTTGTCTCATATGCTCACCAAGCTACATATATTAGATACAGCAAAGCTAAATTTTCAGCAGGATTACATCATTCTAATAGGCTGATTTGATGCTCTATTATTATCCATGTTTTAAAAAAATCCATGTTTCTGTGGTTTTTGTGAACACAAAAGAATAACATTTATTTGAAATATATTTTTTGTAACATTTTAAAAGTCTTTACTGTCGGTTTAAAGCATCATTTGCTGAGTACAAGTATGAAATTATCATGCAAAAAGAATGGATATTGTTATTTTGGAATATCATTTTTTTATTGGGGACATCACTTTTATAGGTATATCAACGTATAAAAAGATCAAACCTTTTTAAATAATAAAAAAAAGAATTAGTTGAAAAAAGCTTTCTCAATAAAATATTTTGGTAACACTTTAGTTAGTTGCTTATTAGCATGCATTTTACTATTAAATTAAATTTCTCATTCTTCATCCCTAATCCTACCTAATGCCTAAACTTCACAACTACCTTACTAACTATTAATAAGCAGCAAATTAGAAATTTATTAAGGGAAAAGTCGTAGTTTATAGTGAATAAATGTTTCCTATTCTGAAGTGTTACAATTATTTTTGGTGATTGCTATATAATCAATATACATGTCAAGTGTCTATAGACATATGACTGAAAAGTTATTTTAATGAAGTAGTAGTCAGAAGATCTACTGTTGTAATCTTATTATAAAGTCAACAGCTAACTGCAGTTTTATTTACTCAAAGCCATTTTTGTTGTTGTTGGGTTTTTTTTTTACTGTAAGAAACCTACATTACCAGCCACAGCTGTTTATTTGGCTCTGATTCTGGAATTGCCTGTAGTTTTATATCCACATCTGCTAATTCATCCCCATTTAAAGGCAAAAATGCTCTATCACGATGACTCATGTTGGTTCCTCATAGAAACAGTTTTCTTCAGTGCTGTCCAAAAGAACTGCTGTTATGTCCAACTTTACAAGTTTCGCTCTTTGGCACAGGGAACATGCTACTGTAGCTGAATGAAACATTGGCAAACAGTAACGCTCAGTCAGCAAATAAATAATCAGCATGCATTTGTCATCCGAAATATCCTTTGCATGTAAACACCATTCCTTTGCAGTGGCTGTTAGAATCTAAAGCACAGTCAAGAGACTAGTTGCTGTTGTCGTTTTTTTTTTTTTTTTTCAACATTATGCATCAGTGTAAATCAGTTTGGAGTGCTTCAAAGCCGAACACCTCTGTTGTTGTTGTCCTTGACTTGAAATATTCAAGGAGTGTCCAAACATCCATTCACTTTTGTCACAGTTCAAGAACACTCCAAATCTTATTGAATTGGTAAAAAAAAAAAAAAAACACACATCTGGACATCACTCAAAACTCCTAACTGAAAAAAAAAAACAATCTTAACCAGAAGTGACACGCGTGAAATTGAGATGCTTTGAAACAATCTGTGCAACATTCCATTTCGAGCACAAGATTGTAATCCCTCTCTGAAGAAAGAAAGCAATGGCTCATCTACAGGGTAAACTGTGAATTCTTTCACTGCCTTTTGTTGCCATGTTTAATCAGCCACATCTACCGCCTTATTAGCCTGATTTAAAAACGTACCACAAAAAACACCAGCTCCCATTGAAAATTCTGCAAATCGGCGAATAATTAAATGAGTATGCGCTGGAACATTGGGTGTTAATGGAAGGAGCTTTAAGGACAGCCTGAGAGTCTTACATTCAGCAAGCTTGAATAAAAGAGCTGTTCCTGTGCTGCTGTGATAAGACCAGACCTCCCTTATGGCCACGTGAACGTCTCTCGTTCTCCTCCTACTCCAGGCGCCACAGAAACACATTGGTGAATTATTCACAGAAAAAAGCGAGTACAGGGACAAATAAACTTTGGGTGAAATTTTGTAAGTTTTTGTTTGTATAGAAAGAGAATTATGGGATCTTGGTGGCTGTGAGAAAGAAAAGAAATGGGACCTTGGCTTCTCTGGCGCTCAGTGCTGATGGAGTGAACTTTTTTGCAGGTACACACCAGTAGCTTTATACTGCAGTGATGCTGAATCTGCAGAAATGTAACTACTTGCGGTCTGAATTTGTGTGATGTGGATATAAAGATAGTCTTTTTATTACATTGTCTTTACCGGACGCTTGCAAGGACTAACTTGCAGCTTGAGAACTGCAGACCTATTCACAATAAATCATTATGAGACCGTTATTTTTAATGAATCAGTCCAAATGAATCGCTCACTATATCTGACAGGGTTTCTTACACACTCATGTTGTTCGAAACCAATAAGAGCTTTGTTCAACTTCAGAACACGAATTAAGATGTTAAGAAAGGTCCATAAAGGTTGTAAGGACATCATTAAAATATGAAATATCACAAAAAATGACTTTATTCAACAATTTCTTCTCTTGAGACTAACTGGGATTTGTCAACACATATTGTTACTATTTAGATTTTTTAGATTGCTTCTGTTACCCTTGTAAGTTTGTAAGTTGCTTTGGATAAAAGTGTAAGTTTAAGCATATGTACAGCATATATATACGTCAGAAACAAATTTATCCAGAATTAGACCAATAACCAATATCTTAAATTAATTGTAAAACTGAAATAGTATTCAGTAACTTTTTCACTGTGTATTCCTTCCCTCTTTCTGTTTCTCTTTGTTTCCATCTGTCTTGAGATGACATCATCGTCTAATATCTCTCCGGTCCGTTGTCGCAGTGTTCCTCTCCATCACTTTCACTTTTTTTTCCCTCTCTCCCCAGATCTTTTATTCTCTGTTTCCTGCTCCCCTCCTTTCCATACAGTTGTGTTTTATGCAGGGCATTAGAGCAGAAAGCGCTGACGTTATTTAGCTTTCTGATTTAAAGCACATGAGTCACAGTAAATGTCTAGGGATAAATCTGATCTCAGTCATTATTAATGACAATGTGTTTGTGCTTTAGCATTTAGCCAGTAACTGAGCAAAAATATATTTCAATCAGACATCCTGCCATTTATTTATTATGACATTGTTGAATATGGGAAGAAAGTGCCTATAAACAATCCCTGCTAAACTTCCAAGCTAGTTTGAAGCTGGTGTAGCTAGCTAGCTTTTTGCTTAACTTGGATTTACTGGTTATGGTAACCTATTGTGTTTTTTTTTTTTTTTTTTTAATTGTTGTCTTTTACTAGAAAATCTGCCAGGGTGGATGTATTTTCATATATTTGATAAATGGTTGAAATGTGTAAACTTTAATGCTCCAACATATATTCTATACTCGAGACATGCTTGACATTCTTTATATTACAATATGTATGGTGTTGTTGTCTATTTAATATGTATGTTTTATTTAGTTTGTTTACTTGCACTCTTTTTTATTATTATATATACATTATGTGTACATCTGTTTATTATTGTTATTATTTATTTATTTTTATTTTTCGTTTTTTCCTCTTCTCGAGGGTGGTTGGGATGGGGGTGAAAAAGATTTCTTCATGATTCTCCTGTATCTGTATCCTGCAACGGCATTTTAGTGCCACCAAAAAATATATAATAAATAAAAATCTAAAACTACGAGATTAACTACTGATTAAACTACAGGATTAAAGTCAAAATTTTATGAGAATATAGTCGAAATACTATGAGATTAAAGTTGAAATATTTTGAAAATAAAGTCGAAATTTTTCAAGAACTTAAATCTTTGAAGTTAAAATAATAATATTTAGTATAGTGCACTTGCAAATGAGCTGGATTGAGAGATGGCCACTGGAATTTAGGCATATTTAATTTTGTTGTGTCCGAGCGGCCGCTTCATTTTACTGGGATGAGATCTAAGAACTCGTGGAAACCACTTAATATCAAGAATATGATATTTATTAAAAGGCTGAACAGGACCAACTTTTTATATTAACAACGGCTCACACACTCAGTCGACATTCATTTGGGCGGCGCTGTAGCCCTCTTATTTAACCTTTTTTAATTCACTACAAAGGCATTTATGTGGGATTATTAGCAGAAATAATATCATGTGTAATATTCACAGGGACAATATGCTTGGAAATAATATTACATCTTCCATTGAATTCGTTATTTATAGTGCGCCACCCAATAGCAATAAGATAGTCCCTTTAGTACTTTTAAAACAAAGTCTCAGCTTTCAGTTTTATGGCAAAACACAAATTGTGATTTACAATAATGTGTTGTTCAAGCTCTTTACTGATCAGATCGTTGTATTTATGTGAGTCAGTTCATTAAAGTATACTGTTGTTTTTGTGAAAATTCCACCAACTACTGTAGTTCTGCCAAACATCCGTGTGTTCAAACGTTCATTCTTCACATGTAGTCTTTTAATAAAATGGTCTAAAGGTTAAAGGACTCCAGCTCGTTAACATAAGTTATATTGTTTGGTTTTCTGAGGTAGGCTAATAGGTTAACATTAAATGACTATTCACAAGCTGTTTTATTCGTGGTAGCCTATAATACAGTAAATGATTGGGTATAATACTTAACATCTTATATTCATTATTTGTAGCATGCCAGACACCCAGCAATCGCAATAATGTTCTGCTTTGTTGCTTTGGATACAAAACAGCTCAGCCTTCAAATTAATGTTATTTTCTGCTTTGTTTCAAGTCTATATATAAAAGTGAAGTAACATCAGAAGGCATGGGACAACAGGCTCTAGACTAATTTATAATAAAGTCATGTTGTAATCAGGGATATTATTGACTTGCACTGCTGCTTAAACTAAAGCAAATTCAGCTATATGTCAGGCTATAATATATATGTCATGTTATAATATATATATTGTTTGTATTTCGCTAAAAAAAAAAAGGTAGATTTTGAAAGCTGCGAATATCTCCGGGGTGCTTTCCAATCTTTTATCTTGTAATATATCGACTTTATTCTCGAAATATTTAGACTTTAATCTTGTAGCATTTTGACTTTAATCATGTAATATTTCGACTTTATTCTCAAAATATTTAAATTAAAATAAAGAATTTTTTGCAAATAACAAAGTTTCGGGAGGAAGCGCTGGATGATTAATCTCAGCCGGCCCGCATTACCTAATCAAACCCCTTGTTATCCGACCCACTTACTAAGTACAGTATAAATAAACCCATTTCTTTCACTTCCACATCTCGTCCTTTGCGCATCCCTCCTCCACCCCTTCTCCTCCACTCATCCTGCTCGCGCCTTCCTGGGGGGGGCAGACGGGGAACGAGCCGGATGCCGAGCTCCGGCCCTCGCTAGGGTTCAAACCACTAGGGCTCGGAGTCTAACATTCCCCCGGCTCGCCCCCCGGACAGCACGCCAAATTTGCTTTATATGATTATTAAGGAAGCGCGAACTCGTGAAAACACCCTCATAGTACTGCTATTATTGTGAAAATTCAATAAAAGATAAAAAAAAGAAAAAAAAGAAAATCAGTACGGATACACTATCATTCAAAAGGCCAGTAAGATATTTTTATGTTTTTAACATTTAAAAAGCACTTCAGATAAAAATATAGTATATAGTATATTATATATTATATAAAAACAATAATATTAGGAAATAGTATTACAAAGAATTTACAATAGTGAAAGAACAGTTTTCTATTTGATTATTTAATATTTAATTATTCCTGTAATGGAAAAGCTGGGTTTTTTTAGCAGTCCAGTCTTCAGTGTCACATGATCCTTCAGAAATCATTATAATATGCTGATTAAATATGTCTTTTATGTACGATGAGAATAGTTTTGCTTCTTAAAATGCTTGTGGAAGGGTACCGTTTTTTAAGGATATAGTGATTTTAATGAATAATTAAAAGAACAGCTGTTTTTAACAATTCTTGCAGCACTATAGATGTCACATTTGGTCAATTTAATGCAGCCTTGCTGAAGTATGTTTCCTCAAAAAAAAAAAAAAAAGAGAAACTTTGACCACCAAATCCACTATAAATATTACTGAATATTTGTTTTGTTTTTAAAATAGAATAAAAATGTACTTTATTTTATAGCATATTTTCATATGCAAAAACCAGCAAAAGGCAACATCCAAAACACAGCATACTTGTCAACAGGAATTATACGCCAGTATGCAGTGTAGCAAATGTTATTTTTTAATTGTACAAGGAGACATTTCATCATAATGACGAACAGGAGTTGGCATGTTATCACCCACACATGCACCCACACATTAAAACCAGCCACAGATTGTCTAATAACGGTCCACGGCAAAGCTCTGGAGATACTGTATTCAAGCTGAACATAAGCTTGCCTCAAACTTGTGTTTGGTTTTGAGTGATTTCTCACTTTATCCCTCAGCTCAGCTATCACCCAAAATATCCCCCTTTACCTGAAAAACGCACTACTCATCATCTTAGAGAGCAATGCCACTTTATTTTTGTCTCTTCCACTCAGATAAGTGGATGTATTACACGATGGACGCAAAAGCACCTGGAAAGGAAGATGTTAGCAAGCTGGCTTTGAAATAACTCTTAGGCACAACACGCTCTCCATTCCCCTACAGACGGTGCACTTCCACTCAGATTTGTGACAAGAGTTGACTTGTATGATTGAATTGTTGTTTACCTCATGTTTGGTGGTTTCCTCCTAAGTGTTTTTTGATGATACAGGTCACTTCTCAAATGGTTTTTTGAGTACATGAGACCTCTGAAGACTGGACACAGTGCAGAATACAGAATCAGGCAATGCAATAAGTCATTTTGTGTCAGCGAAAGCTTTGCTTTTGTGAATTTCATGGTGGTTTAATGCGGTTCAGGTTCAGATATTGGATAAAAAGAACCTTGACTGCTGCAGACTTCAGAAGCAGAACTGTTAAAACTTACATTCGACCTGTTCTCTGCTCTGTTTTACAGGAAGCTACTGGAACGCGGCGTCATTCAACACGCCGTCCTCGTACCTGCACTTCTCCACTTTCCAAGGAGAAACGAGTGCTGATATCTCATTTTACTTCAAGACCTCAGCTCCCTACGGTGTGTTCCTGGAAAACCTTGGAAACACCGATTTCATCCGTCTGGAGTTGAAATGTAAGAGCCTGGCTCATGTTATCTTTGTTTCTTCCTGTTTTTTTAAGCCCTTTCTCTATGTCTGTCTGTCTTGGTGCTCGACCAATCCCTTGGTTGTGCGCTTACTGCTGTGAAGTGTGAAATCTGAAAAGAGAATGGGTGGGTGCCGTCAGATTGAGAGTCCGAACAGATGATAAAAACATTAAAATAATTCACAAGTTATCCACATGAATCAGTGAATGTCTTAGTAAGTGAAAAGCTGTGCGTTTATAAGAAACAAGGCATTAAAGAGTTTTATTTTTAAACTGCCACTCATCCGTAATACCAGAAATGAAGAAATGACAAAGAAAAGTCTGTTTGCAGCACTGATTACAATACATTCGCCACATACGTTCGGCTGATTGTTTTCTATTGCGCACAAACTGAAGCCTAAGAATGAAAACACAGCTGTATTAAAACACTCTGCATAATTGCTCATAAATGCCTAGATTATATGTGAAGCAGCATAACTGAGGATTTGAATTGTTCGCTGTGTAAAAAAAGAAGCAAAACAGGCAAATCTCTTTCTTGCAGATTGAGTTTTCACCTCATAAGCTGAGCTGGCTGCTCTTTCACACTGTTTACTGCACAATAGGCAGTACAAAGCACAAAAATACACCATTGCGGATAAATCTTGTGTTGCATACGGTGTTTCATGTTTCCTGAAGTGGCTCATTGTTGCAGAACGATTTTTTCGCTTTGTAATGCATTACTCAAATGTCTGTGTAAATCTTTAAATGCTGTTGTTATGTGCTTTGTCTCCCATTTCGGCAGCAGTCGATTGTTTCAGGTTCAGGTTTGTTCCTAGACTGAAGGCCAGAGAGGAAAGAGACAAATTCAGCTTTTACATAGTCAATATCTAATGGTTTTTATGCATAATAACCAACAGAATTTTTTCTGTGTCATAATACACATCTATTGCGTTCGCAACCGGTCTACAAATAGACCTGAATTAATCAACCTGGTGAAAATGGATGGGTTACAAAATAAATAAGTCACCGCTTTTGGTCTAATGCAGATCAAATGAAAGTATTTGAGAATATATTCTGCAAACAAAAATTTTGTAACCAGTGACTATTAAAGGTTTAGCCAAAGCAATAGTTAGTACATACAGTACAAATAAAAACTTATTTAGATTATTTAAAATATTAATTAATCTGGTATTTATGTATTTATTTGTTTGTTTCTGTTTTGTCTCATGGTCAGATTTTTTTGTTTTTGTTTTTATTAAAATATATTATATAAGACTATTATTATGTACATAACTGTACTTTCCTACTGGTGTTAGTTTGATTTTATTTCTAGTTAGTATATAGTGTTAGTATAGATTCATTTCTATTCTACTCTATTGTATTATATTCTATTATGTTTTTTATTATTATAATAAATTATTATATAAACTGGTATTTAATTACTTAGTATTCATTTTGTGTTCACCTTTATTTTTCACTATATTTTATTAGATAAGATTATTTAAACTATTATTACATACTTGAGATACTTTGAAATATTATTCTATATTACATTATATTGTATTATATCGTATCGGTAACACTTTACAATAATGTGTCATTTGTTAACATTAGTTAATGTATTAACTAACATGAACAAACAATGAACAATACATATATTACAGTATTTATTCATGTTTGTTAACATTAGTTCATAAAAATATAACCATTCATTGTTAGTTCATGTTAGCTCACAGTGCATTAACTAATGTTAACAAACATAACTTGTGATTTTAATTATGCATTAGTAAATTCTACATTAACTAATATTAATAAATGCTGTAGAAGTATTGTTAATTCTTAGTTCGTGTTGCTATCTAATGTTGACTAATGGACCTTATTGTAAAGTGTTACCATCATATCATATGTAAGATTCTATAAACTATTATTTTATACATAACTGTATACTTTCAGTAAAACTTTCCTACTGGTGTTATTTTATTTATTACAGTATATTATTTGAAGATTTGAAATACAGTGGTATTCACAAATACCACTATACAAAAATATTACAATAGGTTATTTCTTGCCTGGTCATAGTGTAGTGCCTCGTTTCTGTGCTCTCACTGATTAAAAAATTATATTAAAGTTGTCCTTAAGTGATTATGAATACTGTGCTCTGGCAGGAAATCATTTCTTCAGTTTTTACACCCTTACACACAATCCTGAGCCAGGAGTGTGTTCTCCAACCGTCTCCCCAGGCACTGGTATATCTCTCAAGGGCTCTGAAGACGCACACGGAGGGAAGGAAAGCTGCTTAGGGGCTCCATTTGTCAAATTCACACATCCTGCAGTCTCCCTGTCCTCATCTCAGGGGCACGAGGGAACGCGAGGGTTACGGTGAGGCAGAGGACGTCACATTCCCTGCTCTCTCATTTACACACATTCCTGCATCCATACATAACCCATTATTTTTACACCCTACTGCTTTACCCTTCCTTTGGACTGGGAGAAGCAAATCTTGTTCGGTTCCCTCCACTCTTAAATAAAAACAGAAAAAAAAAAGCTTCAGGTGAGACCGAGCAGAGAGAACAGCGACTCGCTTAGTGCTTTCTCAGACACTGGTGACAGCAAAACATCAATCACTTGATGGAGGAGTGCAGGGAGAGAGACGGCCAGTCGGGCATTATGCATACAGCACGTGTAAAAATCTGCAGGCCGGTCCACGGAGAAGACGACACTGAGTGTTTGTGCTGCTAGCAGGGCACGGATGCATACAAAGTGGCCCTGAATGAGCCTGGCATGATCTGAATATAGAGGAAACAGGAAGGCATTAGCACTTATTGCTGCTCGTTTTGCCCCAGCAGTGCCACGGACCTCTAGAGAGCAGAAGGTTATTGGCATCAGAGATCACTGAGGTCTCCTCGTGACAGATGTGCTGCCTTTCCATATTCAGCTCTCAATCGGGGGCTTTGCTCAGCTAGAGACTGTGCGTATTAGTGAAGGCTGGTGTGTAGGAAAGAAGAATTACAAAAAAAGATCACATAAATATTTCATTATTTCTCCTAGAAAGCAGTGAGATTCAATAGAGAATTTTGCTCAAGTTTCCTGCTTCTCAGATTGACAACCTGGGTAGTCTGCTATCAAAATCCAGAATATTACTGAAAAGAAACCAGAAGCCAAAAATTAGCATTTCATGTGATAAATATATACATATATGAACTTTTACAAACATTTGAAAATATATGACTTTTTATATATATTAGTGTTATAGCTTGATACATATAAAAGTTACTTTATAGTACTATACTATCTGATGATAATATATTTAATTAATATTAATGTTGGCTAATATTTAATATTTTTAATATAATATGAAAGAATAACTTATTTCAGTATTACAGATTCTTTGGTGAATAGAATAACATTTATTTGAAATATAAGTTGTTGTTTTTTTGCAGCATTATAAATGTACAAAAGTATTAATTTCTTAAAAAGAAAAAAAAAAGATCTTGCTACCCAAAGTAGTCATCCTGTCTAAAGTCCAAATATTACTGTACTCTTTGGTCCCAGTAGAGGCACAGAAATTACACACTTTTTTTTTGATGTTTTATAGAGAATAGAGAGAGCAGAACTGATCTAAAACGTTGGGAAAGACACATTAAAAACCTCATCAGCCTGTCTCATGAATATTAATTAGGTGATGTAACATTCACCCAGTAGTTCTAAATAATTGAAGCCAAGTGGGTTCTAGCTGTATGAGGGGATGAGCTCTCACATTAAAGAACATCTATGCTAAGCACAGCGATCAAAGACATCAATCTAGCATGTTTACTAGCATGCAAAACAATTAAAAGGAGCACAGACGGATTTACCACTCACCATTTGCGTGTTCATTCAGGCTGCTGCCATTCGGCCGTAAAGCCATTGTATACGATTATTTCCCAAAAAGTTGTGAGCGGTCAAACTTAGAAAGTTACAACGATTCCGATATGCTCCTGAGAGAAGACGGTGAAGTAAAGAGAGAGAAAAACAAAGTTCAAGAGTGCATGTGTGCTGTTGTGTGTGTGTATCAGTGTCTAAGTCTAAGCCTCTGTGTCTAAGCTTGTCGACCGCGCTGGTAGGTCATCTACAGCAGCACCCAGCGTAAACACTCCAGAGCTTTCCTCTAAAGCTGGATATTCACCTTCTGCATGAATCCTTCCTGAAAAGAAGAGTAATCAGGCCTGGCTGCAGGCCTGTGTGTGAGATTAAGAGTGTGTTGTGGCCAGTTGTGTGTGTATGTGTAGGCAGAGGACCAGATTGTGAAATAGAAGCTCTCCGCCTTTTTTCTAGCCTTCTATTATGTCTCATCGATTTATGCCCTGACTCCTAATCCTACTTCCTTATTTTGGCCTGCCTGGTTTTCTTCAGCTACGGCCCAAAACTGAGGCCCAGTGAAATCCACTCAGAGCATGAAATGAGTGGAGGGCACCACGTTGGGTTACTGTCGAGTGGGAGTTTGATTTCAGTTATACATCTAGATCAGCTGCCCTCTGCGTTCTGACTTAAAGTTAAAAGTCTTTTTAAAAAAATCTGTTTTATACATTTGTTTAGAGGGTAAAGTGTTAAGAATAATGTTATGTTGAATTATTTAACAAAATTATGTTTTTTCATGCTGTGTGAATATAGCTGTGTAAAACGCACACGATGAAGCCCTTTAAACCTTTAAATCTTGAACTGAAAGAGAACAGAATGAAGCAATTCATGTAAAATTAATCAATAAAATCAATATGAATAAATTAAACATACTTAATTATGGAATAGTTCTCACTACAGAATATTTTTACATATAAATAATTTTTTTAAGGCTTTTTTATGTCTTTTTGCCTTTCGCAAACATTTTTCCTACAATTGAGTTTACAACTCAATTTTTTCTGTTATTGTAAAAATAAAAAAATGCTGCAATTCTCACAATACAGACTTTTATACTCAAAACTGCAAGTTTATGAGTTTGTCTTGCAAATCTATGAAAATAAATCACGGAATTGCAAAGAAAATGTCATAAATGTGAGATAAAAAGTCACAACTCAATTTTGTTGTTTTTTCTGCCACAGAAATGAAAAGATAAGTGTATGGCATTAGGTCTAGCAGGTCACATGAGTCAAGCTTGCATTGGCTGACTTTTAGATGATCACATTTATAGGAATATGCCACCTATCATTCCTATAAAAGCTCTATTCAGCATTATTCAGCAGCTTTTTTGCTTGCTCAGAAGCAAATTACCCTTCTCCATCCCCAGCTCCTCCTCCTTATCTTGAATTAAGTTACACTTAAATATCATTAAGTGCATCTGTTCTGCTTTATCTACTCTTGAGGGTTATTATTGTTGCTCTCGGTGCTCATTCATGATAGGCTGCATAAATGTGCAGGGAGTTTTTGCCCAGAACAGAAACATGCTGTCAAACTTTATGCTAAGTGTCAATCATTTTGATGGTGCTGACAAAAATGTAATTGCAACTTTTATATCACAGTTCTCCTTTTTTTCTTGCAACACAGACTTTGCTTCTCAGAAGTACAAGTTTATGAGTTCAGTTCTGATTTTGTCTTGCAAATCTAATAAAATATATCAAAGAAAAATGTCATAATTATGAGCTAAACCCCAGATTTCACAGACGAGGCTGAAGCCTAGTCCTAGACTAAAATATAAGTCTGAGCTCTTTCAACTGAATGAAAATTAGACTGAATGATCTTAAATAATGTCAGTGCCTATGTTTGGTCTCAAGATACACAACTGTAATGATTTTTTTCCAAGGCATGTTCTTTAAAAATGACTGAACTTTGACCTAATCCTGATTTGTAGTAGGCTAAGCCCTGTGTCTTTTTATCCTGTGGCAGAAACAAACAAGAAATGTTATGCTCTGTGTTAATTGTGCTGAAACACAGAAACATTATTTTAGTGTAAGTGCATATTTGTTTTAAAGAATGTTTGTGTGTTTTTTATTTATTTGTTTATTTTTAAGAACCATTGTCTTGTAATTGTTGTTGAAAGCAGTTGTGGTTTCATCCCTAAGCTCAAAGTAAAGTTTTTGTAGGAACCGTGATACATTTTTTCAGGATTTGTTTGAAAATAGTAATCATTTGTAGCATTGTAAGACAACACATTTTCACTCAAATTAGATTAAGAGAATATTATCATATTCTAATACCTTCATGTGTGGTACACCCTCAAAAATTGTATCAAAATGGCAAATCTGTAGCACTGACTGTCGATGAGTTCTGAGCCAATTCCTTCAATTCACAATAGACCAAATATCTCTCTCCCTCTCTTTGTCTGTCTTTCTGCTAGTGCCCTCTGTTGGCATTATCTAGTACAATCTCCCTACTGTAACTCTGGCACTAGCCCAGGGGAAAAGAGCCTCTTGACAGATGATTGAATGATGGGTGGACGCCCACATCTGCTGCTTCAGCTCCGTTTCATCTCAAATGCTCTCTGCCACTCCCTCTTATCTCTGCTGAGGAAATCTTAACATCAACCACCATTGAATATTCATGCCTGATTCCAAGGCATAACTGAGCTTAATACTGAGCTTTTCCTTTTCCTTTTACATATACAAAAATTATTGATTAACTTCACCAATTCATGTTGTATACTTTTAAACTTTCCAGTTGCATTCTTATGTTTTTCCATAGTTTTTCCAAAGCGAACTAGTTTTTAATTACAAAAGTTTCTATTTTTTTATTCAAATTTAAATAGTGCTGTTTCTTTCTTTTAAAAGGCATACATTTGGGGATTAGGACAGTAATATCTCAGTTGGGCACAAAAAGTAGTTTTTTTTGTTGTTGTTTTTTTGGCCTCCCTGTATAAACATTTTACAGCACATGGGAGCCTTTTATTAAACTCTCTCTTTTTCTCCAGTGCTTATTATAAGTCATGGCAGCATTTGCTACATTTCTACACATCTACAGTTTTTGGATATGGAAATAGCTGTTGGGCTTGTCAGATCTTCCCAAAAGTATCATTATTTTTTTTTTTTTTTGTCCACAGTAAAGCTCTTTGCCTGGGTTGTTGGCTGAATGTGGATATAGCTTGGATCCTCTGTGGGTTCAGATGGTGGAAAGATCCTTAGTCTCTCTTTGATGCATCTTTAATGAAGCGAAGGCTCTCTTAAGCCCGAGGGAGAAATGACAGTGTGACTCTGCAGAACACCTGACCGCTTGCATGACTGTCAAGAGCTCTTGCTAAATGCATTGATATATGCACAGGAAAAGCATCAGCCTTTGATTGGGACTGTACCCTTAAAATAAACTTTGAAATAAGCAAGAAAAGGATATACACCAATCATCTGTTTTATTTACATACCATATGCATTATTTACCATAACCCTTCGTTCATCTTCTGAAATCATCTTTCTGATCCTGCATAGACAACAACGCAACTGACACGTTTAAGGCCCATAAAAAGTGCAAAGACATTGTTAAAATAATTAATTTGACTACCGTGGTTCAATTTTAGTTTTATGAAGCTGCGAGAATAATTTTTGTGCGCAAAGAAAACAAAAATAACAACTTTCATTCAACAGTTCCTTCTCTTCTGAGCCACCATTCATGAGAACGTATTAATGTTTCAGTTGCATTGCTGTCTGTGGAAGGTCAGAAAGCTCTTGGAAATATCTTCATTTGTGTTCAGATGATGAATGAAGGCTTACGGAACAACATGAGGGTGAGTATTTAATGATAGAATTTAAATTTTTTCATTCTATTCTTTTAAAAAAAAATCTGGTTTATTGCATCATAATTTAATTCTGACATCAAGACACCAGAATACAACTCAAATTAGAATCCAACATCTGTATAAAAGTCATCATGAAGTGCATTGGACAATAGCTGGGATTGGTAGATCTACTCTCAGCCAGTTTGGCAGGCGATCTAATATACCCATATAAACACAAACCCACTTTTTCACTGCCATGCTGTTTGGCTTGTTGATTTTGTTTAGCTTTCCTTGTGAATGCAAAAGCAGCGGTCCACTGAATGCCCTCAGTTGTGGACAGCAGAGCGCTGCACGCGCATAAACGAGCACACACACAAGAGAAAACACTCCCCAAGAACAGTGGCGCACTCTTGATGGTCAGTGCTGGCTGGCCAAGTGCAGGAAATCCAATTACAGGGATCAGAGGGCTGAGAACGCTGGAGCAGCCCTAGTCCAAACTACACACCTGCCAGACCTGCTCTCTTCCGCTCTTTCTCTGTTTTTTTTTACTGTCTCTCTCTCACAAATGGTCTGCAATAGGATTGGGTCTTTATTTATTAAGTCACTGGCTAGTTCTTTGGTTAACGTTTCTGTTAAAGCATGTAGCATCTAGTGTTGTCACAGTGGAGCTGAATTTTTGTTTTTTGAGAGCTAAATGAAGTTCTTATGTTTTCTTGTTTTCGTTTTCTTCTGCTTAGTGTCCAGTGTTCACATAGTGAGTGTGTTGCTCTGTACTCTTATGTGCTGTACCGTTCAAACTTTGTGTAGGAATTTTCTATATCAAATTTTCACAGGGGTTTTACTTGTAACACACATTGTGTTGTGTTTTAAGATTAAGGGAAGTGTGTGCAAACTGTCATGGTAGAAAATTACCAGTTCCTTTTTTATTTGTAATAGTTGTTTTCTGTTTTTGCTCATCATGTCACTGTGTTTATGTTTAGTAATGTAGTTGCAGTACATATGTGGGTGTTTCTGTAGCCTCAAGCACAGTTTTTTCCAGGGGTAGATTTTGAAATACTGTTCACTGTTTTATGAAGCTCATACTAAATCTTTTATCATAGCATCATTATTTTTGTTGCTTTTTCAATTTCAATCTTAAACATTGACCAAGTTCATCATATATATATATATATATGCTCAAAAAAAAATAAAGGGAACACTTCAACAACACAATGTAACTCAAAGTGAATCACACTTCTGTGAAATCAAACTGTCCACTTAGGAAGCAACACTGATTGATAATCAAGTTCACATGCTGTTGTGCGAATGGAATAGACAACGGGAGAAATTATAGGCAATTAGCAAGACACCCCCAATAAAGGAGCGGTTCTGCAGGTGGTGACCACAGACCACTTCTCAGT
>JAUMHP010000082.1:8069725-8082304 GCA_032361065.1 Enteromius trimaculatus | reverse complement strand
TGTGAGACCATATGCCGGTGCGGTTGACCTTGGGTTCCTCCTAATGCAAGACAATGCTAGACCTCATGTGGCTGGAGAGTGTCAGCAGTTTTTGCAAGATAAAGGCATTGATGCTATGGACTGGCCCTCCTGTTCCCCAGACCTGAATCCAATTGAGCACATCTGGGACATCATGACATCCATCCATCAAGGCCACGTTGTACCACAGGCTGTCCAGGAGTTGGCGGATGCTTTAGTCCAGGTCTGGCAGGAGATCCTTCAGGACCATTCGCCACTTCTTTAGGAGCATAACCAGGTGTTGTAGGGAGGTCATACAGGCATGTGGAGGTCACACACACTGCTGAGCCTCATTTTGACTTGTTTTAAGGCTCATTTTGACATGTTTACATCAAAGTTGGATCAGCCTGTAGTGTGTTTTTCCACTTAATTTTGAGTGTAACTCCAAATCCAGACCTCTATGGGTTAATAAATTTGATTTCCATTGATAATTTTTGTGCAATTTTGTTTTTGTTGTCAGCACATTCAACTATGTAAAGAACAAAGCATTTAATAAGAATAAAGATCATGGCTACAGGGCAAAAATGTCTGTAGTTTAAGATAAACTGAGCTTGAATATATAAGGTATATATAATACAACATAAAGTCAGCATGTGTGCTCATAAATGACGGCAAAATGGGCAGAGACAGAGTTTAGTGTGCAGGCTGACCATGTCATACATCTCCTCCTCCCCCAGTTCAGAATCTGAGATGAACAGGTGGCTCTGTGGATGCCAGTCGAACACTTATCCCCAATTCCTGCGACAACTGCTTCAGAATGTAACTCAGTAAAACAGCACCCCCTACTGAGAGCAGCAGGAACACCTGCCACTCCAGCCATAAGAAACAGAAAACAGACCGCATTTTTATATTTTAGTATAAATAACAAATAAATCTAACTGTAGGCAGTTCACTGTAGCAGTTATTTGTAGGAAAAATCTGATCGTAATGGCACAAATAATTTATGTTTGGACAGTGCTCTGTGTGTGTGTCTCCCTGCAGATGCCAAGTACTTGGTGTCATATCACAGCACTTCTCTTAGCTTCCTAAGATGGTGACAATAGCAGTGTCTGGCTATCACTGCAGGCTCACTGTGCTGCCGACACAAAGCTGATCCAATTTAGTTCTTGCCTTCAGCATCTGTGCAGCCATAGTATCCCCTGCCGAATGGAGCCGCTCGGCCCAGTGAATTTAGAAACATGCTTGACTAGAAACCAGATTTGTCCTTTTTAAATAATTTCGCTTCAGTATCTAAAGGGCAGGCTTTTGTTTTTTCTTGGCTATGTGCAGCACATTTATTAGCACGAATGTGTTATATTGTTAATTGTAGATTAATATTTATGTAGAGTAATATTGTGAAATATTATTAGAATTTATTATATTTTAATATAGAATTTATTCCTGTAATGGTAAAGCTGAGTTTCACATGATTATTCTAAAATACTTAAATAAATAAAAAATACTTCACATTTACCAGCTTAATATTTTTTGTAGAAACCACAATGCATTTTTAAAGATTCTTTGATAAATAAAAATGTCAAACTAACCATATTTATTTAATATATCATAAGTATTTGCTGTGCACTTTTGATTAATTTAATGCAGCCTTGCTGAATAAAAGTATTGTGTTATGTATATAGTTTTATACATATGTAAATGTGCTGTTTATGTGTGTTCTGCACTGATAATATTATTTAAAAGCACTTTTGTAGTTTTGATAACTTCTGATACTGTTATCCTTTGATGTTGATGCACAAACATACGTGATATAAATAGTTAAAATACACTCAGTAAGGATGGATGGTGTTTGTGCTGACTATCAGACTATCAAATGAGTTCCAGTCAACCTCTCCATAACTCCTCCGTAATAAATGCAGTGCCTGTTGTACATAAACATTTCAAAGGTGTCTTGAAGTGTGACACCAGCTCGCTGTCTGAGCATCTGAAGCACTTGTTTTAGGAAATGATCATGTAGCGTCATGAATAATTATGAGATAGTGGCTTATCACTGGATACACGATGCAGTCTTTAAACACAGTCGCAATACAGCGTTGAGCTGAAGGTGGATGATGGCACTGTTGCTGTGACGTGTCTCGGGTGTTTCTAAATCAGGATTTATCAATGGTTTAACCTCAAGAGGCCTGGCCCTCTGGGGTTAAGCATGACACACCACAGCACACACCTCGCCTCTCTTCTACTTTCTCCTGCCATAAATACCATCTCCTCCTACTGGAGTACAGCTGTCAGTCTTCACTGTTTATGGAGGAGAATATGCAACACCGACTCATTAAAAGCTGTTGTGGCCTAAAATGAATTCAGCATGGCGAATAAACACTCTCCAACTCAGTTCATGGCTGTTAAGAGGAATTTTAATGATGTGCTTGAGCGAAGCAGTCTGATGAGTTTGGTAATTCTGCATTTTAAAGTCACAACTTCGGATTGTTATTCTGCAAAACAATTATTGAGTTGAACAAAAATATATGAGCATTAAATTAGCTGTTTAATTAAACCAGCTGAATGACCTGTGCTTGACATTTGAAGTAATTTTGCAGTCACTTAATCTAACACAGAAAAATAAATTCATTACTTACTAATTAAAATTAAAATATAAGTGCTAAAGGTAAATACACTGTAAAAAAAAAAAAAAAAAGAAAGAAAGAAAAAAGTTGAGCCAACTTAAAAGTTTAAGGCAAACAGCTTCACCAGATTTTTTTTTAGTTTTCTCAACTTAAAAAACTCCTGCAAGAATAAGCTGAGAATCCTCAAAATCTGGTGAAGCTGGTTGCCTTTAAATTGTCTAAATTGTCTTAAAGTTGTCTAAACTTCTTTAGAAGTTTTTACAGTGTACAGAAAATGTTTCACTATCAACTAGATTTTTAATATAATGCATATTAAAGGAATAGTTTGCTCAAATAAAAAATAATTGTCTAAACTGAAACAGATTTAGAGAAATGTAGCATCACTAATGGATTCTCTGCAGTGAATGGGTGCCGTCAAAATGAGAGTCCAAACAGCTGATAAAAACATAACAATAATCTACACGACTCCAGTGCATCAATTGATTTCATGTAATGTGAAAGGCTTTGTGTCTTTAAGAAACTATTGCCCGGGGCCAAGATTCATGAATTCATAATCCATAACAACACTGCATCCATTAAAACATTTATCCCCCTTGTACTTTCCCATCAAAATCCACTGACATGTTTGTTAAGAACTGTTTTTGCCTGTAAGCAATGCTTGATATGTGCCCATTTCTCTTGAGAGAAGATTACTTCTTTACTGAAGAAAGCAAACTCATGTGTGACCCAGGCTAAAGTCACACAATCTAATTAAAGGTAACAGGCATCGAAGTATGACTCAGTCAGTGTTAAAGATATCAAAATTGCATTTTCACAGAAAGTTCTTAACCTTATAAAAAAATTAGTTATGTAGAAACTAAATCACAAAAAAACAAGATTTGCTGGGTTTTCTCAGCCAATTAAAAATGTCTTGATGGATTTGATTTTTGCAAAAACACATAACTGATGGACTGGAGTGATATAGAGTACTTTTTGTGATATTTATTTATTTATGATGCTTTTATCAGCTCTTTGGACTTTCATTCTTACGGCACCCATTCACTGCAAAGGATTTATTGGTGAGCAAGTGATGTAATGCTACATTTCTCTAAATCTGTTAAAGAGACAAACTCATCTACATTTTAGATGGCCTGAAGGTGAGTCGATGTTTTTCATGTGAAATAATTACATAATTACCTCTTTTTCTGTTTGTTTCTCTACACAGCCCCCACGGTGGTGTCCTTTTCGTTCGATGTAGGAAATGGACAGGTAGAACTGAACGTCCACTCTCCAACCCCAGTGAACGATGACCAGTGGCACCGGGTCAGTGCGGAGAGGAACACGAAAGAGGCCATTCTGCAACTAGACCAAAAATACAAGGAGGTCCGACCTGCACCTACACAGGGACACACACGCCTGGAGCTCTACAGCCAGCTTTATGTGGGTAAGGACCACATGTACATCCACGTATAGCTTATATATGGACTCGTGTGGGTGAGGACTTCAGACAAACACATTTTCCCATACGCCCACCTGTAGAGTTCAGAAGCCTGTTCATACTCAGCTATATTGTTGGAGGATGGAGTACTGTTGTTTTTTGTAGACATTCATAATGTTATTGATAGGATGCACAACTTTGATGGATTTAAAGAAATGAAAAAATATATATTTCTTCATTATCTTTCTCATATAGTTGACAATTCCTCCTGAATTTCTCCGTTCTGAGCGGTTCTTACATTTGAATTATTTTCTTTCTATGTTTTTCTCCACTCTTTTTCTCTGTCTCTCGCTGTTACCACGGAGAAATCAGCAGTTCTTGCACACAGAGCTCTATGTTCTTGTGTCTGAAAGTGAAAATGTATTTATAGTCAGCAGCCTAAATGCAGGTGTCGCTATTAAAACTTGCACTTAATGACATGGAACCCTGGGGAACCTGTTCACCTCCGAAGTATGAAAAAGTCCACTGTAAAGAAAAGGAAGTTGAAAATGGGTTTGACTGAATATGGGCGAAAAATGTCTCAGACGCAGCAGGGAATGTGACTAATAATGGTGTCGTGTGTGCTGTGCTAACATTAGCAAGGAGACTTTTTATGGCTTTAAAAGTGCTAGCAAGCCGTGTCACTCATGAGGCAATTATCTGTTGAACAGAACGGCTTTGGGCTTTCATTGTGCTATTTTGTGCTTTGACTTATTCTTTTCAACAAATGACTTTGACGCTCATTAAGAACGGGGAAGATAATGCACCCCTGTGGCTCTCTTGAGAGAGCTTTTGGAAAGCTTGTCTATCTTGTGTATTTAAAGATTGACGTCAAGAAAAATTAAGTTATTATTGATATCAAAGTTATTGATTGCAGAATTCTCCAGCAAAGGAATGGTTATTATTGCGATTTTTTTTAATTTTTATATAAATATTATTTATTATTATTCATGTTTGGTTATTGTATTAAGTAAAAAATTAAATAAACAAAAATTTTATATGTAAATAATGTAAAATACAATTTTATTTTATTTTTTTCATCTTACTGTAAACAGTACGGTAGTTGGATAGTGCAACCAGCAAAACAAGTATTAATATTCAATATATTGCAAGCCATAACCCTCTCTAGGTCTCATTTGCATGTTGTCCATGCAACAGATGAAAATTTCATTCTTATTCTTGACTTATATATGAAGAATGTTGGCGTGGCATATCAATTTCATTATCATGCACAGTAGGGTTAGGTGTAATGAGCTTTGCAGTCCAAACGAATGTTAAAGGTTGTCTAATCCTTGTCCGTTGTTTCTGTAGAAATGTAAAATGTTGGCATGACTGTTCGGGGAGAACAACTCTCAGTCTTTAGACCCTGACCCTCAGTTGGAAAACTAATTGGTTTATATCTGCTGAGTGGGCTGTGCTGGACCTGTCCAGAGCTGTCAAGCCTCTGTCTGGCTCTGCTTATGAATGCTCAGTTTTTCAGACCATTTAGTCCCATGCCATTATTTATTGATAAACCAGATTGCCTTCTACCTTCGTTCACCCATGGATGCTTGTGTCTATTTGAAGTTGTTTAGCATTTATAGTGGCCCCTTTATATTTAATGGAGGATTACATGCTTGCTCATTTTTTATTGTCATTCACTTCATCTCAAATAAGAAGCAGACCTTTGATTTAACAACCACTAACACGTTGGCATTCATTTGTGGTATTATAATATGCATATGTCTGTTTGCATGAATCTTTAATGCATCTTTACCATCCACCATCAAGCTGCTTCTTACAAATTTGCTTTCTTTTGAAGCCTGGGCTTGATTATGCTTCAGGTTTTCTAATCACTGCATGTATTTTATTCATATTTATTTTGTGTTTTTATTATTATTATTATTTTTTTTTTTTGGTGTTGTTTTTCTTTCTTTCATCGCTTGCACATCTGGACGATATTGGTCCTCAAAAGGGAAGCCAGCTTCATTGGCCTGTCAGGACAGTAGGTAACCTTTTTCTAAAATGTACAACAAACTATGTAAAACCTAAAACTTCTTGCCTGATATTTTGATCTGGAGATCTTTTAATTCAATATAAGGCTATAAACATTCCATGCACTGCAGTGGTAAAAGCCGGGAAAAAAATACTCCACCGGGCAGGATGGTCTAATAAATGTAATATGCTAATTCATTACAGTTTCATTAGAGAATAATTTCTGATTCAGGGCTCATCAGAGATGGAGGCAGTGAACTTCAGAAGGGTTTTAACAGCTCTTTCCTCAGTCAAGCTTATTCGTGCTGCTTCGCTTTTAAAAGTTAAAGCACGTCCTGTGTTTAAGAAAAAGTTTTGTGAAGTAGATTTTCCAGTGACCAACAATGGCATGAAAAGCACCTGCTAAGTGACAGGAATCGAATTGGAACACTATTGCGATGAGGAATAAATAGAAAAGTTTATTAAAATGATTCTGTGTTCGTCCTTGAAACACAAGACATTACGTCGGTCATTTAACTACTATACATAACACAGCATATTTACAGTACATATGATGATAAGAGCTCTTCTCTCAGGTTTATTAGCACTTGTACTTGTGGGTCTGTTTTTTTTTATTTACAGTTAAATAATTAATGCATCCTGCCAGGACATTTACTATGAATCGACTATTAATCTAGCAAATGATTGTACGATTTCTGTTTAACTGGGCAGTTTCGTGTAATGAAAAGATGTCCAGACAAGACGTTGAGCAATTGGCAAATGTTTATTTTCTCCTGGAAGTGGGGCTCTAATGATGTCTAATTTCTCTAAGGTCTGTTGTATTGAATGGTACATGCCATAATGGATGAAACCCACCAGAAGGCTCAACTATTGGCTGAGACTTAATGTTTCTAATTTAACCTTTTGTTGTCAAGCTATTCTGCAATTGAAATGAAGGATTGAGTCATTTTGTTGTGCTGCTTATACTTTTGTTAAGCTTAATATTGACTTGTCTTTGTGTCCATTTCACATCTAGGTGCAGCGGGAGGTCAGAGAGGATTTCTCGGATGCATCCGCTCTCTGAAGATGAACGGGGTGACACTTGACTTAGAAGAGAGGGCAAAAGTCACTCCTGGTGTAAAACCTGGTTGTTCGGGTCACTGCACTAGTTTTGGGATGTATTGCCATAACAGCGGCAAGTGTGTGGAGAAATACAACGGTTATTCCTGTGACTGCTCCACCACTGCCTACGATGGACCTTTCTGTTCAAAAGGTCAGTATGCATATGCAAATTATATAAATCCATACGATTTCTGTGAGGTTTATAAACCTCAACCAGAAATATGACTAATAATATCTCTTTTTTTTAAACCTGTGACTGGCGGGAATCTCTGAGGGCAACTTAAGCTCCACCTCCCTAATTTGAATATAGTAATAGCATCACTGACATGAGCATGCCCTTTCTGTAGTTCAAGACCTCCATCAAGCATCTCCTGCTCCCTGTTTAAAAATGGCGACTCGCTGTGAGTCAAGGCCTCTGATGGTTGCCCTCAGCTTTCAACATCTCTTCTGCTTGAAATATGCATGAACATCCTCGTAATTGCAAGGTTTTAACTCACATTTCCATTTTACACATATTTACTTGTGCCGTCTAGGGTATTGCAGTCAATATCGAATTCTCTCAGATTCTTTGCCTCTGGGTCAGTGCAATTGCTCCCACAGGCTGCCTTACATTTGTGGCTCAATACTACACATCACCTTCACTCCAGGAAGAGGAATCTCTTTGCAGTTTCGTTTGGATTCAGAATTGTGGATGTGGATTCTCACATCTTTATGTGAAAATGATTAAATAACTGGTCACACTTTATATTAGGTGGCCTTAACAACTTTGTACTTACTTCAACAAATAAGTACAATGTACTTATTGTGTTCATACTACTGTACTGCAAAACACTGCTGCTACTGAGGTGGGATAGGTAGGTTGAAGGATGGGTTAAGATGTAAGGGATGGGTCAATAGTGTAGTTATACATATACAGGTAGGTATAAGTATAAGTACAATGTAAAAAGTGCATTGTACCAAATGATTAATTTTAAATTAAATACAGAGTAGTTAAGACCATCTAACATAAAGTGGGACCAAATAACCTTTTTACTGAAAACCTGAATAGATCTGGGCATGAATTAAGACAGATGTTTTTAAAATTCATCATATTTCAAATGTCTTAATGTGAAAAACAACAGATTTGACAATAAAAGGATCACTCGCTTTAATGTAATCGATTTTAAGGGATAGTTCATCCAAAACTGAAAATTCAGTCATCATTTACTTCATTTAACCTCTATTAGTCTCTTTCTTCTTTCACTAAGGTGGATATTTTTGAAGAATGTTGGTAACGAAGCAGTTGATGGTAGCCATTGACATCCATAGTATTTTTTTTCCTATGGCTACCATTCACTGTTTGGTTACCTGCTTCCTTCCTTTGTGTTCAACAGAGGAAAGAAATCCATACAGGCTTGACAGAAATTTCAATGGGACTTTAAAGTAGTAGTTGTACAGTAGATAAATGGACCTGTAAAGTTGTTGGTCCTCAGAACACATCACAGATGGGATTTTTGTACTCTAATTCCTTATATCCGTACCATTCTTACCCTGCCTTTCATGATCCCGCTGTGTCAAGGCCTTTGCCCCAGTGGTACTAAAACATGGTGGTTCTTTCTCAGTTTCCTCTGTGTTGCAGCCTGGTAGAAAAGTAAAGATTGCTTAAGGGCCTCGCAGCAAATAATTAAACCAATCTATAGTCTCTGCACTGATTTCCTTGCTGCTCCCGATACAGCATTTGTACAAAGCTCATTTGTACTTGGCTCTCATTCCCGGGGGTAAAACGGCTGAATGAGAGAATACCGTGAATAACAGATAAACCCGCCTCGTCCTCTGTGTACATGAGATATTCGGTGTGGGTGCACATTGTCATGTTCGTTCACTCTCTTTTTACCCTTGTGTGTATTTACTTCATTACCCATGTTGATTTCCCAGGGTTCTTCCTGTTCCACCCCATATGCGACAAATCCTGCATTGTTTATACTGCTTCTGTCTAAGACAAATCCACGCACACTTGCACACGTTCTAGCAGTCGGGTTAAACGATCCATGTAAGGACCTTTGTTCTCCCCCTCAAGTAAAAAGGTAATAGGAAAGTGTCCTCTTGGTTTTATAGCTGTAGAAGAAGCCCCTCATGAATACAAAACATGTCGGTAATGTCAGTTTCCTTGCCCTTCTACCTCAAATGGCCAAGACAGACATCACTTACACATTCCCAGTGCGTATTAATTGAATGGTGGCCATGATTTTGCCGGAAGTATGTTCTGTTCCTGGATCAACATTTTTTTTTTGGTCCTCAGATAGCATTCCGGTCAAAGAGTATATTTGATATCGCAATACATGTTGTAATTCATCTTATTTGTGCAGTTTGCAAACTTTTCAGGCTTAAAAATGCTGATTTTAGATTTTTATTATTTGAACACATGTATACGGATTCACTATGATTGTACATTGGTTACACTTTATTTCAATAGTCCATTTAGACATTCTACTAACTATAACAAAAAGTAACTTTGTAAATAAATTTCAACTACATGTCAACTAATTTTCAGTAATTCACAACTACATGTCTACTAGGTTTAGGGTTAGTAGAATAAGTTGACATATACTTGCAAAGTTTTCGGATAGTCAGTATGTAGTGTTTTGTGGATCTATCACAAAGTGTTAGGAGATATTAAGCAGACAGTCTACTAATACTCTAATGACTGTTAGTTGACATGTAGTTGCAAAAGTTAACAGTTTTTTTTATCTAATTAACTATGTGATGTGTCAATTAATCATTCTGATTAATCACATATATTTAAAACATTAATATTTAAATATCAAATTCAGTAATCACTGTTTTAATGATGTGTATTTTATATAGAAAAGCAGATGAGGCCAGAATATGAACGCAGTGAGCTTAATTTTTCCTTATAATGTTTTTCTATGGGAAAGTACTTCACATAAAACTGCATAATTACTTAATGCATAGAAATGACTGGCGGTCAGTGGAGCAAACTGGGGTTCCTTTAAAGGTGTGATGTCACGTGAAAACTATCAATACTCTTTAAAATACTTTCTTTTATGTTACACAAAAGAAAGCTTTGAAACAATAATAAAGGTGAGTCAATGATGAAGTAAATACAATTTCTGAAGTATACTATCCTTTTAATGTGTGTGTGTCTGTTATTACATATATTTAAAATGTAATATTTTACAGTAACACTGTACTGTCTTTACTGTATTTCTGATCCAAGAAATGCAGCTTTTATCAGCTTAGGAGTCTCGTAACAAACATTTTACTTGATATCGAAGTATCAGTATAATCTAAGATTTAATACTTAATATTTAATAATATTTTGGCATATACATAACCCTCAAATCTGATTGCTCCCTTAAATCTTTTCCAGATGTTGGCGGTTTCTTTGAGGCCGGAACTCTGGTCAAGTATAATCTTGTACCTGAAGTAGTGGCTGCAGCTTCCAGCCTGGATGAGAAGAGCATTGTCCACAACCTTACTGTCGAAACCAACCTGACACGTGAAGACCTGACTTTCAGCTTCAGCACCTCCACTTCTCCCAGCGTTCTAGTCTATGTCAGCTCAAAAACCCAGGATTACATGGCCGTGGTGCTCCGTCACAATGGTAGGATATTTTAGTCACTCTGCAAAAGAGGGTTTTATAGCAATTCCATAGAAGAACCATTTTGGATTCCCTAAAAAAGCTTTCAGTGAACAGATAATTTTTATCTACTCTAAAGAACTTTACAACTTTGTCAACTAACACGCATTAATGAGCATGTTAACTCTCATTAGAGTAGAAACTGTTAGGGTCATAGACATAGATTCAACCATTCCAAACACATCCACCATCTTTGAACATTCGTTTTATTACAGATGTGTTTGTGTTTTTATATGCAATTACCCAATATTACATTTTTTCAAACTGTAATATCACATAAGCTAATGCTTTCGGTTTGTATTGTGTTAATTTAACAAAATCATCTGCAGAATTCTATTGCAGATATAGATATTCATATGGTTTTCATACAAGTCACGTGTTCTCTCACATGTTCATTTGTGTTCACTCTAACTTTAAATATTTCAATATGGCGGATGACTTATCTATAGTGGCCCATAATGTATATTCAGTAAATATATGGTTAGGGTAAGTAGAATAATGGCATGTACTTGTAAAGTCAGTAAAATCCTATGTGTGTGAACCGAACTGTATATATAACATCTAATATGTTCTGATTATCTTTTATTGGGCTGCCTATCACAGTATTGTTGCTTTCAGTTTGAACAGACAAATTGCGAACCTATCGCATCACACCTGGTTAGTCTTCGTTCATCATTAAGTCTGGATGCTGATGCAATACACACATCTGTGTGTGTGTGTGTGTGTGTGTGCGTGCAAAGATAGTTCTGCAGCAGTTTTGAAACTGCCCTGTAATAATAAAGTAAAATTTATTGCAGCGGGCTGAATTGCTTTTTGAAGTGGAAGTGCAACAGTAAAAGCTAATTATATGACAAATGGCAGAGCGCAGGCAATTATATCTCTGTTTGTTTGGCATAAGTGCAACACTGTGATCCAATTCTTTTAGAGTTTCGAAGTAAAACACATCTGGTGTTTAAAGAAAAAGACCCTTTAGCCCCTCAGGGACAGGATTTCACATTAAACGCAGTGACTCAGATGTACCGTTGTTTAATTTGTGGAGTGGCGCTTTCGCTAAACACCGTTCCATAAAACCCAAAGTGGGCACACAAGACTGGTGATACTTATTCTTTGTGCCTAAAACCACATCGTATTTTACCCTGTAGTCTCTGAGCAAATTTATCTTGCTGGCAGGGCCGGCCCTGGCCAATTTGCTGCCCTAGCGAGATTTTAGCTGGTGCCCCTTACCTCACAGTCCATTCCACCAATAATCATTGTGTTCAAACATTCACACAGACACTGCATAGCTTTGTCTTGTTTTTTAGATTTTTATTGGTAACACACTAATTAATTTGTACGACCACACAACCCCACCCTTAAACCTACCTGTTACAAAAATTATGTAAAAACATCAAAGGGTTTTATGAACACATGTATTCTCTGGGTTCAAACCCATGATCGGATGATCCCGTTTTATTTTCTAACCCATCGCTCCACAAACTGAGCTACATCAACCCTAGACTACATCAATATATTTGTACAAACAACCTATATGGGCGTATTAGTTGGAGGACAGGTGGAACATTACATTTGTAACAGTATTTGTTTTTTTGTTATTTAATTAGTGACAATTAATCTATTAATGAAAAATGTTCGATTTCTAGTGGATGGCAGCACTGTTATACTAAACTGTAGCCCTTTCTAATATTATCAACACAAGTTAAACTGATGCTGCGTCCAAAATCGCATACTGCTTAAGTAGGTACTACATTTAAAACCGAACCTACTACTCGACCGTTAAAACAGTAGGTACTATA
>JAUMHP010000082.1:8040177-8060971 GCA_032361065.1 Enteromius trimaculatus | reverse complement strand
AGTACTGCATGTGTTTTTGTTTGTTTGTTTGTTTGTTTTTTTACAATTAATTGCAAATTGTTTGCCGTGTCCAAATCCAAATATATTTAAGAAATATTTATATAATTTCAATTATTTATGGATGTAAGTATACATGTATTTCCTAAATACACACCTGTAATTTATATACACAGAACACACATACTACATCAACTAATTTTTATATATATGTTCACACACACACACAAACATTATATATAGTTTCTATCTTTTTTTCACAGAATTTTCAGTTTTTGTCTTGCAATTGTTTTTCCCCACCATGAAATAAAAATCCAAATGGTAATTGCGCCTCTTCTCCTCAAATTTGCGTGTTCATATATAACAGGTTCTTTTATATTTAAATAACTGTGAGGAAAATTGTTGAAATTTAAACTCAAGTGGCAAAATAAGTTCCTTTTCTTTGTTATTTTTTTATCCAATTAGTACGTATTTTACGACATAGCAAATTCATACAAATTCGTATGTCCTCTCTTGTACGATTTGTATAAAACCCCGGTTTAGGGGCGTACAATTCATTCGTCATTCGTACAAATTCATACGAATTGGCAAAAATACGTAAAATTTAGCAGAAATCAAATGAATTTGTACAAACGAGGTCATACGAATTAGCCACCTTGTAAAATATGTACGAATTGCTGTGAGCTTGGGCTCTTTTTATCCTGTGGCAGAAACAAGCTTCATTAGCAATTACCATTACATAGTCACAAATGCTCTTTATTAAAAAAGTGTGCATGATTCAGACATTGTTTAGAGAACTAATTCTGTTCAGTAAAAGCTTTCATTTCATTTTCAATATATATATATACATATATATATATTTTTTGCTCTTCTCATCTCTTTCTGGGTCTTCAATTGATTAAAACCACCAAAAGCCGAATCTCTGCAGTGTTCTGCCCTAAAGCCTTCATAGCATTAAACAGGCTCAGTCAGGAGATTTCATTCCTAATTAAATTACTTCAACGGATGTCCTATTCATCAGTCCAGGTGTGTGTGAAGAGATTTATGCCATCCTTGCATGAGTCTGAACGGCCTCATCACCCATGATTCATACAGTGAGATGGTCATCATTCTGCACATATGTGCTTCGGTTGGGATGTAACTGGCTGTAACAGTGGCTTTTGAATTCAAGAACTCCCATCTCAAGATAAAGATTCAGGTTACAAAGATAACAGCTCCAATTACATTTTTAACATAAGAATTTATGTTGGCTGCACTAACAAAAACAAAAGCTTCACATTTCTGCTTTAAAGTGTGAACCAGATTATATATCTAATATTACTACAAGGAAAAAATGATTCCCTTGAGTCAGTATTGACACAGTCATTAAGTAACAATTATGAGGAGCCCCCTCAAACCCTGAAGATTTAAGATGAGAATAATGTACAGATTTATAGCCGACTACACCCTTGAGTGGCCAATTTGCATTAGAAAGGCGCACAAAAGATTTAATTTAGATGACTGATAGCCTCATAATGTTCCCTGAGGACTAAACACTATTCACTTAGTCTCTCTCATGTGTTTACTGTATGTATCACATACAGCTGAGTGTGTCGTTTGTAAACACAAGCTACGTTTAGTGTATTTTTCTACTTTGTGTCTATGGAGCACGTCTGTCACATTTCCACGGACAGTAAAGTGTAAACTTGTTCTTTAATTTTAAAAAAATGCAAAGAGACTCTTATAATGGAAATTTACCTGGCGAAAATTTTAATAATTTTAATTAAATCCATTAAATATTAATGTCTTGGAGATACTATTTAAATTATTTATATTACAAAGAGACAATAATTTGTTTAGTGAAACATATATTTTATTAAATACGTTTTCCTGCTTTAAAAAAAAAAAAACTCTTAAAATGAAAATATACCAGCCACTGGAGAGAAATATGTATATTAATAAAAACACAATTTGAACATTAATATAATGTTGAAACAAGGTTTTTTGTGTATTTGGTTTAATTCAATGTGCTTATGTTTAAGGTGCAAAAAACACATTATTTTCCATATACTGTACATAATTGTTTCTCCTCTAAGCCCTGCCTTCCTAAAATGGGTCTTTTTGTATAAAGCTCATCTTACTAAAAAAGCGAGGTGTGCTCTGATTGGCTATCTGATTGGCCAAATTCCCAAGCATCTGATGGAAATGTTACACCCCTTACTATGACACCAAAGCAATAAAACACATTACAAATGAGGCATTTGTTGCATCCAGTGGAGACATTTGGGCGGTGTTTAAAAATAAACCCACATTGTGATGTGGAAAAGTAGGGGCGTGTAAAAACAAGCTGTTTTAGGGGGGCGTGGACAAGTTATACATTTGATAAAGAATTTCTCTTTGGTTTTGAAACTTTAAAATAATAAAATTAGATTTTGCATTTCATTTTCCTAATGCATTTAGATATTCCTAAAATGGATATCAGTCCATGAAACAAAAGGTTTAATGTTAAAATTATTTATTAATTTGAATATAAAAATACATTATCTAAATATTAATATAATATTATAAATTACACTAAAATAATATATTATTTTAATATAAAAATGCATAATAACAAATAGTATATAATGTTGAACATATTTAAAGATTTTGTAAATAATTTTTAGTGCTGGGTTTTTTTGTGTATGTAATATATTGTGCACTGCATTTAAAAACACACACATACAGTAGATATTTAGAGCATGTTTGTATGTATTTAAATTCACATGATTTATATAACATTTTTCTTAAATATATACATGCATGTGTATGTATTTATATATACATAGTAAATATATACAGTACACACGCACACATATTATTTAAACAAAAGTTTTTATTTTGAATGTGATTAAACGTAGAACTAAAGAATCTTTTTTTTTTTTTATGTATGAGAGCCAGAGGCGACAGAGCAAGTTTTTACTTCCACTCATTTCCACACAAAGTCTATAGCAGAATAGTCATTTGGACTAACACGTGATCTCAAGAAAACAAAGTTATGTTCTATTACACTGAACAGAGCTTCTCTGAAAGACATCCTGATGCAGTATGCCTGCTTTTCATCAAAGCCTTGTTGAACAGATGGGTGATGTCATTGGCTATTCTGTGCTCATTGTGCGCTCTGGGTGCCGTCATCGTCCAGCGTGAGGGGCTCCAGATCCACACCACAGATGAATCCAGTTTCCAGGTGTTGCTGAGGCAGGATATCAATGAGTGCGGAACAGTAGAGGGGCTGCAGTCTGTGATCACCCAACCCCAGCTGCAGACACACACACACACACACACACACACAGACACAGGCATCCGCAGCGTGGAGAGGAGCATACACTGACAGAGAAGAAGGCTGGCATTTTGGAAGAAGAAAGTGAGATACAGCTGATAACAAAGCTTGTCAGGCAGGTAATGTTTGCTTTCAGTACTGCAGCACTGAGGGCTTTGAATGAGGATGTGAGACTGTGTTTCCTGGGTGAAGGACGCCATACATGTGTTTAGTGTGATCACCCACACTAGTCTTTCAGGTATTGCTGTTCCTAATATTAAATTAGAATCCGAATGTATTGTAGCATTGTTTGGTTATTGATTTGTTTGGCAGATTGTCTGCATTGCTGGAATATGTTTGTGGTGCAGGTAGTGTTAGGTGCTGCTAGCCACCTTCCAAGGGTGGCTGATGGACGAATAAGTAGGAACGCTGAGGTTTAAATTCACAAAATACATTTGCCTTTTTTGCCTAATGTATTTCAGTACCAAAACCTGCATCTTATATGCATATGTACACATAAATACATATTTATCATTTTCAGACTCAAACCTGGGGGTGTATATATATATATATATTTTTATACATTCAACATTTTCAAATAATTTTTCTTTTGAAATATGCTATGTTTTAATGTGTTATTTTTTACTGGAATAATTCTTCCTGTATTTTTTTTTTTTTTTTTTTTTAGTAAATGAAGCATATATATATATACATATACAGTATATATATGAAGATGTTTGAAGATTCCAGGTTTTCCAAATATTGTCCTATCTGAACGAACCATACATCAATAGAAGGCATATTTATTTCAAATCTCAATGTTGACACTTATGACTTCTGTTGACACTTATCAATGTTTTTTGTCCATGGTAACATATATATATATATATATATAATTTTTTTCTGCTTTCTAACCTGGGTGTCCTATGAGTGTAAAGCTCGAGTTTGTTGGGGAAGTGACACTTGAACACAAGCCCGCCTTTTCTATTTCAATTATGGGTTGCACCTTGTACACCTGAAGCAGATATCATTCTTACGCATAATTTTTGGCTGACAGAAGACAGTTTAGCATTTTCAGGTATCTGGTCTGAAGTGGGTGAAATGATGCTATACTGTAAACAATAAATCTGTAAAATAACAGCTCATTGCATACAATGTTATCCATTAATTTTACAGAAATTTCTGTTTACTCAATGAACTGTCAAATTCTAAATAGTGGTAAAATGCCTATAAAATGTCAATACAGAAAAATTCCTTTCAATTATACAGTATATTACACCCTTTTTTTAATGTTCAGTGTACAGTCTTGGTAAAGTACGGCAGATTGCAATAATCTGCTGCATACTAGAAGGAATATCTTTCTGTCAAATTGAGTTCAGCGCTAATTGTTGTGGACATGTTTGCATTATTACTTGATTTAAGTGAATATAGCTGTGTGTTTCGTTACGGGTGTTTCTGAGGTTGTTGTCACGTGATGTTGGACAGGTGTTGTTCTGTCTCAGTCTGTTAGCACATGGTGCGTCATCCAGCAAGATCTGAAGATTGTTCTCTTCCATTCAGAGCAGTACAGCAAGACTAGCAATTGACATAAAAAGAAGTGAAATGAAATGTTAGGCCATCATGATATGTGTTGACAGTGTCATTGTAATTCACATTATCACTTTTCTTGTGGTCCAGCATCTCCCACCTCCTTTTCTTTCACAATCCAGCTCCACCGGCTTCCATTTGTTACCATGGCAACCATTTCATCCCACCCCTTCTCTCTATCTCCCAACCCATCCATAAAAAGACTGTCTTCAATCCCTCATTTGCCCCCTCTTTCCCTGTCTCTCCCCCGCAATAATGGCCCCTTCCAGGATAGCAGTGTTTACTTTAATGTCTCTGAATAATTCATAGGGTTTCTCAGCCGCTCATAGACAAAAGAGCTGTTAAGATAATTTTATGGTTATTCAAATAGCAGTTTTACTTCTACTGCATAATTCTACATATCTCTTCCCTGCGTGAAATGGTTTTAAAGTGATATACTGTATTGTGTTGACTGCATCAGTTGATTCTGCTGAGTTTTACAGCAGAAGTTTTTTTTTTTTTTTACACTGAACTGCATTATAAAACAGGAAGAAGCGTTTGCAAGATGTGGCTACAGGTATGGGTGCATTGCAGTAGAAGTTTGTTGCTGTCAAGGAAACAAAATTACAATGTTTTTAAGATTTAGCATGTTTTATGTTATAAATGCATGACAGTTTTTGGTGTATTTATATGTATGTGTGTGTGTGTGTGTGTGTGTGTGTATGTAGATAAATAGATGTTTTTATATTTTTATAAATATAGAACATTTGAAAAATTACACTTAATTGCCCATCCCTTTTGTGTTTCTTTTTTGTTTTATTGTCTGTATTGTATTTTATATACATATACACCAAAACAAGTTCAAAGACATTTCTAATTATATTTCAGATTTTACAAAAAAAAGAAAAGGCAAAAAAAAATTGTACAACTACCATATATATTATTATTATTGTTATTATTATTATTATTGTTGTTGTTGTTGTTGTTGTTATTATATTTATAAAGACCTTATAGAAATTTAAATTCATAAAAGATAATGTTCATTGTGCATTATTATTGCTATATTATATTGGTGAAGAGTTTATAGAAATTTTAATTAATAAAAAATTATCTTTATATATTGTGCATCACATCTGTGTTTGTCTTTATCATCTAAACCTATGCCGCAAAAAATAAATAAATAATAAATCAAATCAAATATATTTCAGATTTTATAATAAAAAGTGACAAAACATATTTGATATTTTCTACCAATTTATTATACAGCTATATACATATATTTAAAATTTTACAACAAAAATGAAACCACAATATATTTTGGTCTATACATATATATATATATATATATATATATATATATATATATGTATAGTTAAGCTTTAGATAGATACATAGATTTTCTATGTGAAAAAGCTGTACTTAGCTTTACTGTTTATATATTTATAAAAAAATTATTTACCATGTATTTTGGGCACAAATATATAACATAAAAATTGTAGCTCTGGATGCCTTTGTTTACCAGTCTTATTTTATCATAAGCTGCACACGAGCACACTGAAATAATACGGTGTGGTGGTGCTGGGTGGGGGAGACGCCACAATCACTTTCAGGTCACACCATCCACCCTTCCTTCATATCAGCCAGATCTTGACCTTGAATCTTAACTAACCTGAATCTCATTGCTCTGCACCACACTAAAAGCAGCATACAAGCACCACAAGATCAACAGGACCCAGACAGCCAGCTGCAATCATCTGCTTTATTTATCAGTCAGTCACAGGGTGATAAACAACAGGATTTGTGTGTTTATACAAGCAGACCATGATGAACTTTTAGCAGGAAATGTGTAAATCTATGTTTGTTTGTTCTTATAACTATGACTGGGGGTAAAGTTTGCAGCGATGAGGAACAAAGAAACTGCAGTGCTCACTCCTCCCTCTTAACGTCGGAGGAAAGCAGAAAATCTGTGGCTGATTTGAGTCCATCTGCTTGCACTAGAAAACATTTCATCAAGAGGGTAAAAACCATGTAATGAAAGTCCAGTTTGCACAAAACAAGGGGTAATGGAAGTGCAAATACTGCAGCGTGTCTCTAATAATCTGGGCATCATGAAGAGCAAGAGAGAAATCTCCAGAGCTTTCCACCTGAATTTGCAGCAGCAACAATCAGTCAATTCTCATAAATATTCCAGCCACGCTTCTCGCCTCTGAGGAACCAATACAGAGCAGTGTTATATTTCATACAACAAACATGAACCTGAATAGCTTTAATGCATTTTCCAGTCAGGTGTTCTGCAGTAGCTATGTTCATTTAAATCAGTGAAAATATTTGCATTTTAAAGTAGATTTTGGATGTGAATGTGAGACGAATGTTAATCGTTTGATTTGCTGTGCTTTGATGTCATTTTTTAATAAGACACACTCCAATTACTCTCTGTAATTTCATATTCTAGTCATTTAAAGCAAAGGCAATAACAGAATTTAATGAGATCATTCACTTCGGATGTAACGACATCCTGTTGTTTCTTATTGAGGAACAGATCACTGAAAATGAAATTCAAGCAGATCAGATTTTGTGTATTGGTATGCAATGCTGAAATGAGCAAGTGTTCTGTGTAACTTGTGCCAGCAAGTATCTGAGATGCCGACTGTATCCGTGAGGATGTTATCACATTTCTTTTTTCTGCTGAGCTTTGAGCTGCGAGGTTGACTTTAGTTGTGTTGGAAGGCTATTTCTTTTTGCTGAATCAGGGGTGCAATCCCGTATTAGCTCCGCAGGACCTAGCATTTTGAATAATTTTGCCTTCATTTCTGGATGTAGCGAAGTATCATTAGTGCAACACGCATGAGAATTTCTTACGTCTTGTTGAAGACATGTTCAAATAAAAAAATGTATTGTTAAGTGATCAGTTTATTATATGTTATCAGTTTATGGAACCATTTGTATTATTTAAAAATGATGCATTTAATCTAAAGTGACAGTACAGAAATATATAATAAAATAATAATATTACAAACATCTATAAGATGTTATTTATTAAATACAAATATTTTTTTATACAAATATTTATTAAAAGGCTGTTGTTTATTCAATTTTTTTCAACAAAACTAATTTAAAAGTTAAATTAGAGCATTAATGTAAAAAATATTTCTTAAGCACAAAATCTGCATATTAGAATGATTTCTGAAGGATCATGTGAAGCTAGGACTGAGTAATCATAAGAATAAATGAAAATATACAAATTTAATAAGAAAACTTTTGCTTTATTTTATTTTATTTTATTTAACCAAATAATTCCAGACTTGGTTAACATAAAATACATTTTTAAAAATTACAAAATCTTACCAACCTTAAACGTTTGAATAATAGTACTATATATATATATATATAGATATATAAATTAATTAAAAGAAAAATGTATCTTTTTTATTGATATTGTTTCTTAATTTATATCTGAATGTTGCATAACCTGGAATCTCTAATATACTTTCTCTATATATCTCTAGAGATATAATATATCTCTTACACACTGCCACTGCCAAAGGTATAAAAACTGTTTATATGTTGAATAAAAAAATCATCATCCCTATGAAATGTTCTTGATGCACAACACAGACAGCTTGCTTTGTTTTGGGTTTTTTTTCATCTATTGTTCTCATCGTGTGTTTTTCATGTGCGGTCTTTTACAGTAGAGACAGTGTGTACTTTACCCTGGCTGTGGTGAGAGAATGCTGAATTTAGCTGTGCACCGCGGTTGCTTTGAAGAGGCTTCACAAACACAGGTTTGAAGAGGTTTGCAGCAGTTAGACGGTCTCTTTTGTCTGTGTTTGGTGGAGGGGTGCAGTAGGCAAATCTCTGCTGCACTTTGAAGGCACTAGGATGTGTCAGTGTGCCTGAAGACTAGAGAGAGGGGGAGAGAAAAGAGTAGAAGTGTAATAGAAAGTGTTTTATGAAAATGCCGGAGGACTGGCTTTTAATCTTATGTCAGGATTACTCAGCTGTTTGGATTTAAATATCATAGACTATAAAGGTCGGTTTGGAGTGTTGAGCAGCAATCAGGGTTTAAAGGGAAATGAAATTCTGTTGTCATTTATTCACTTTCATGTCATTCCAAACCTGTAGGATTTCGTCAGTAGAGCATAAAAGATGCTCGAAGAATGTTCTGGTCGCTCTTGTTGAAAAGAGCAGAAAGCATAATTAAAATACCATATTCATGAAGTCATAAGAGTGGAATTATGTTAAAAACAAATCAGTGTTAATATTATTGTAAAAAAAAAAAATTAATAAGCTGTTTTGTTCACATTTTAGTCACTTTTTTACTAAATCTAATGAGCTTTAAGTGAAATTCATTTCAGATTTTTAGAAATCATTTCTATAATAATAAATTATTTGATTTAAAATAAAAGCAAAATAAAATCAACAGTTTTAGTTAAGAAATAAAACACTGGATCAACACAAAATGTAAATCAATAATAATCTTCAGTGAGCAGTGAATTTTTGTGACTGAATTCATGAATAAATCTTTCTGACAATTATTGTGAACCAGATCAAAGGTCTCGGGGGGAAAAAATAAGTTGTACGGGTTTGAACCAAATGATGAGTATTTTTTTAAGTGGACTATTCCTCTAAATATTTACTATAACAACAAATAAACTAATTGTTTGCATTTAAAATCTGTAAAGCATTGAATGGGAAAGGCATACATGCAGAGAGCAATATATTATCGAGACGTTTGTAATTCAAGTGGTGACAATAATATATTCTTTGTTCATACACAGTTGTTCCCTCAAGGTTTTATTTTAAGATGCCACCGTAATGCATATCTGATGTATGTACATTATACATGAACATGCATTGATCTTATCCTTTTATTGCAGTGAAATAGAACAGATTTCCCAGAACAAGTCTTGGATCAGTTTACTGCAGTTATCTTGTATTTCAGGCTGTCTTGACATTTCAAACATGAATACTGATTATTCTCTCTGTATCCCTGTCTGCATCTGTTCTTCTTGCAGAAACCGGGTACATTGATCCAGTAATTATTGAAAAATACAACACCCCCGGGTTTGTGGGTTGCCTGTCCAGAGTGCAGTTCAACAGCATTGCTCCTCTAAAAGCAGCTCTCAGGTCCCACGCTTCTGTGCCCGTCTCTCACCAGGGTAAACTGGTGGAATCCAACTGCGGAGCTTCACCCCTCACCATCCCACCCATGTCTGCTGCAACCGACCCGTGGCACCTCGACGCAGGTCAGCACATTTAAACAACCAAAAGAGGTCTTGAAGTCCCGGAAATGCATTGAAATCACTCAGTCCTGCATTATTTCGTCTGGCAGAAGTGTAAAAGACATTTAATTTCTAATGTTAGTTATTGATTTCAGCACCTCCAGAGTGAAGTGTTGACCTGACGACGAGATCTGTCCGCTGTAAACCTCGTTATAGAAACTGCCACAGTTATTGTACTGCTTTCAGAGTGATTTAAAGACGAAATTGAAATACTGAAAGAAAGTTCAATACAGCAGCAGCACATTTTTGATTGGACCAGTAACCACCGCCGTAACTAAATAAACAGACTCTCTGAGATCGTGCCCTGCATGCTATTCTGTTCAAAGGTCAGTGGCCAGTTGACCAACATGGCTCCCTCAGAATACATTTGTGCATCATATTAAACCATTTGTGTAACTAAAAAATACATTGCGAAGGATTTACTGTAGTCACATTAGCTACCTAAAAAATGTATCTGCTTGTAAATGTATTTCATTTTGGCATGGAGAACTGAATTCATTTTCTTCTCAGAATTGGACGTCCGACTTTTATATTTATTCATTTTCAGTGTTAGGGTTTTTATTGTTAACTGAAACAAAATCTAAAATCCAAAATCTAACCGGATAAAATGTTGTAGAAAATTTTCACCCAGAAATTGCTGTAAAGTTCACTAACAGTTCCAAAGAAATGGCACTGCATTAAATGAATAATGACAAGAATCCCAAATTGTTGTAACTAAAATTGAAATGTAAACAATAATATCTGATGTTATGATCATCTACAGGTGCTGATTTCCCCTTCAATGAGGAAAGAGTGATACCGGATGGAGTTAACAGGAATTCAGCTATAATAGGAGGTGAGATGGAAATATACTCTCATTTAATTTAAATAAAGCCATTTCTTTTCATGTATCTATTCTTTTAGAGTAAGTGCTTCTAAACCCTCCAGGACAGGTTTGGGAATCACTGTTTTGGGGAAATATTTCATCCAAAAATGAAAATTTGCTGAAAATGTATTCACTCGTAGGCCTTCCAAGATAAAGTTTGTTTCTTTTAATCAGAACATATTTGGAAAAAATTTAGCATTACATCACTAGCTCACGAATGTATCCTCTGCAGTGAATGGGTGCCGTCAAAATAAACATCACATCTGTAATTCACATGAATCCAGTCCATCAATTAGGAAAATGTCTTGATGGATTTCTACACAGCTTTTCACAAGATATTATTGATGGACTGGAGATTTTTGAGCAAGTCTTGATGGCACCCATTCACTGCAATAGATCCACTAGTGAGCAAGTGATGTAATGTTTAATTTTTCCAAATCTTTTCCAACAAAGGATCAAGCTCATCTATATTTTGGATACATTTTTATCAATTTTCAGCTTACTTTCCTGTTTCTTTAACTGTGGCGAATGTATTTTCCCTGCAGGTATCATTGCAGTTGTGATCTTCACTATTCTGTGCACGCTGGTGTTTCTGATCCGTTATATGTTCCGCCATAAAGGCACCTACCACACCAACGAGGCCAAGGGAGGAGAGTCATCAGAGTCAGCCGACGCGGCCATTATCGGCACCGAGGCCAATTTCACAGAGACCATCGACGAAAGCAAGAAAGAATGGTTCATCTAATGGGGGTGTACAGACTCTTTCAGAATCTTTTTTTGAGTATCAGAACTAATGTTTTGGGATCAAGCTCATCACAAGTTTGAGAAACTGTCCTGTACATAGTGACTGGCTTGTCTCTTTCTATTGTGTTTTGCCAGAAGTCTTTTAAGTGTGTAATCTCTGGATCACATTAATAAATCATTTCACAACATGTTCTTTTTTTTTTAAAACTGAAACATAATTATTTGCCAAAATTTTCTTTTACGAATTTTTTTTTTTTTTATGTAAGATTAATAATTTTCTTCACATGCTTAATCTAACAAAAAGTCCTTGTGTGGAAAATGTTTTAGACACACTGTAAATGTTAAATGCTCTATATGAATATTTTTATTTAATTCATTGCACAGACGACAGAGATATACGTTAAAGATGACATCAGATTGTATATCATCAGCGAGGGGGAGAAAAACAAGGCATGCACCAAGAATTATGTCAAATCGACACTGTCTGTTTGTAGCCTTCTGCACAGCTATGCTCATTTATTTCTTGTGGAAGCCTTCGGTTTATTGTTCCTTGCCAAACACCTCTCAGTCTTAAGCATTTGTTTCGCTGAAGGCATGTATCATGGCATAAAGATGTTATTTTGAGAGATCATTTTGTCTGTGATTCATTTATGCAGGCTGTGGTAAAGCATTGGCTTAGTGGCATCCATTTGGCAGATGAAAACCCAAACTTGTGTCATCAGTGTTTGTCATTGCAGCTGAAGAAGGTGGGACCACTGACACCCAATTAAATGACTTAATTCAAGGTGCCTTTAGGATTCAGCCAGCCGTCTGTGGATTTATTTACTTTTTTGAATGAAATGTCAAATTAAACATCATTTACATACAGATTACCCATTCTCTCAGAGGCTGGTTCACAGAATGATTACAGATGAAAACTGATGTTGGTCAATGTAACGTATTTATTTGTTATAAATATCTAGGTTTAGAATTATGACACATCCGTTGTATTGGAGTAATTCTGAGTCTCTGATCTGAATAGTTTATTATTCTCTCATAGAGATATCAAGCTACATTTGTTTGTTTCATCAGCTATCTTATTTATGTAGTTTTGTAAAACATTGAAATGCATCTTCTTATAATTTAGATAAATATCATTTTGAAAGGTGTATGGGTAAAGATATATGTTTGGAAGGATTTGTGTTCACAATCACATCTCAGAATATAACCATGTTAATTTAGTCAAATTAACATTTTTGGAGCGTATAATGAGGGATTCATGAGAATGTAGAGTCTGTTGAGTTACACTTTTATATTCTAATATCACTTTCTTCACCTCTCACCTCTTTACATTGAAAATATAAACATTGTTTTGTATTATTGTAAGGTTAGTCAGTTAGGATTCACAATAAATGAAATATATGAATATATTTTTATGAGGATATTTTGTAGATGACCTAGCCTTTCATTGTGTCTCATCTATCTGTGTATTAGAGAAAGGATTTACAAAGTGTTCTCAAGATATGTGAAGATAAAAAAAAAAGATGTACTTGAACGTTCCTTGTATGAAGACAGAAAGCTTTGATCATTTTAATTGTCATAATATGACCCCTTTTTCATTTACCTTTAACAGTATGATTCTTTAGACATGTTGAATTTATTTGTTGAGTTTTGTGAAGGTGGCTTTTGTTTCTTTTTATGACGAGAGGTTACAAAATAATGTTTTTCATTATTTATTGAACACAGTTCTGCTGCCTCTCATATGGCACATGTATAGGCCTTTTTATTAAATGTAAATATAGATTTTTTTGATCACAGCAATTCAAGGCTTTGACATTTTATTGTTTATGAGTAAATATACAAGTGAAAGTGTAAACAATATAAAATATTTACTCATCTGTATCTCATATTATGATTGCATTCTGCTTGTGTATTCAACTTGTTTTAACGGCAGCATGACCACTGTATGTGAAATTGTACATACTGTACTTTAAACTATTGTGCAATATCACAATTGTATTTACTCCTGGGGGCATATTTTTTACCTTTTGTTATGATGTTGACAAGTCAGGAATGAATAGTACAATACTTTTTATATTTAGAGCAACTCAGTTCTCGACTGGCTGTTTAACGTAAAATATTTGTACTGACCTCTTTTCATCCATCTCATTGCTGTGTGAGGCCGGATTGCAAAATAAGAGAATTCCTCATTAATGTGGCTATTCTTATGGGAAGGGAATAAAAATAAGTACCGAACAATTGTTTGTTTGTTTGTTTGTTTTGTTTTGGGTTTTTTTCAGTGGCAACTAAATTCACATTAGACAGGACTGTGTTACTATATTCAAGTATATACATATATTATTGAGTTGAATATAAGATTATTGCGACGTATTTCAGTCCCTAGAAAGGATACATACACGTGCTATAAAAATAAAGACAGATGTTAGATAAGGATGGTGCATGGCCTGTGTAACGAAGATATTTTCTAAGGGACTTTTATTTTGACGGGAATAGGGTCGTTTTCAGTATTTTTTGCGGGACTCGGGAGATGCAAAGACATCTGGGAAGAAGAAAAGGAGAGTGCAGTCAGTTTTTGAGAGAAAGATGTGCCGTCTTTGCAGTGTGATAGAGAAACAGTTTTTCAGCAGAAAACATGCAGTAAAGTTCGTGATGCCCAGTTAGTTTGAGTTTTTGTGAGTCATGTGACGCCATCGTGTGAGACCTGTTGTAGTTCGGAGGATCGCGTCATCGAACAGAGAACAGTGTATGGCAAGCCGATTTAACATTTAATCTACAAACCGTACTAGTATCAATTTTCACTTTACTAGTACTTTTTTTTGTAAGTATCTTATCCATTAAGTACTAGTGCTTATTCTTTAGCTACTAGTGTTTATTCTTTAGGTACTAGTTAATATTCGACATATAATTAGCATACTGGGCAGAAATGCAAATTGAAAAAGTACTAGTATATATTAAGGTTAGGATATCGTTGTTCTAAAAATGTACTAGTAACTAAAAAGTAAGCACTAGTTCTATTTGTCTTAACAAGGAGAGTGCTGTTTTTAGATTAAATGTTAAAAGTTACACCCTTATCTATTAAGTTCAGGATGTCTCTAAAAGTTACTAGTTAAGTACTAGTAATAATGAATAAGTACTAGTAACTTTAGAAAGGACTAGTAGTTAATGAATAAGCACTGGTACTTAATGGAAAATTTACTAGTATCTAAAAAAATACGTACTAGTAAAATGAAAATAGATACAAGTGGGTTTACAGATTGAATGTTAAAACGGCTTGCCATAGGCTGAGAGAACGAAGGAGATATGCTGGAGCCGCATAGGCTTTTATTCTGCACATCGTTGTTTTTGCATCATTCAAAGTTATTACCCCGCCATCCTCACGACATTTCCTCGCTCTCCTGCCGTAGCTGTTTATTTCGTCATCGCAAGTCATCAAATTCATTGTTTCTACAAGCTTGTACAAACGTTCTTTGCACACATAAACTCAACACCGATTGAACCGAGCTGTGAATCTTTTATTTTATTTTGTGCAAAAGTCATTACATTGTTCATGTGAACTGAGTGAAGTCATTTCTGAGTTTATTTTAAATAAATTATTTGATAATTGGTTGTTATACCAGAGGTATGCAAGTTATACAGTTGGTAGTGCACCACAAGAGGATAGTAAGATTTCAGTATTGTTTCGTTTATTAATTTCATGTCTTGTCCTGATCTTCTTCATTCCACTGAAACACTGCAATAGAAAAAAACAAACAACCTAAAAGAATAAATTTGATTAAACGTTGATCATTGTTCTACCTTGGTCTAAGGTGCATCTCATTTTCTCTGTTAGGTGCCAGAATGTGAATTGTTCTATTATATTGCCTCACAAATGCACACTTCAGGCAGGGTTTCTCACCGAATTACAGTATTTACAATTTACAAACTTACCTGAAGCCACACTTTCAGGGGCCTGTTCCATAAACCAAGATTAGAGTATAAACCAGGCTTATTTCAGTTAGTCTGACTTATTACCAGTTAATTTGTATTAAAATAAGCCAGGCTATCTGCCATAAACCTGGCTTATTTGGTAAACTTGTTTTATGGAACAGGCCCCTGGTCCATTTCGCATACTGTTGCCTACATAGTATACACAACATATACACCGAGACACTGAGGTGTGGGACCAAGATCCTTTCCTAAGTCTTTTTAAGGTAGTTTTTTAAAATCCCCCTACAAGGCAGGACCTATAGTCTTGTTAGACATGCATATAAAAACTGAAGTCCATAATGATTTGCAAATTAGAGAGGTCTCTTATGTTGACACGTTGTGATGACTCTTATGAAGCGGCATTCAGTCAGCTGCTGCCCAAGCATCTCTGAAGCTGCGTTTACAGTTTGGTGTTAACATGCGATTTGTATCCGGATGTTGTCAACGTATGGGACACAAACCTGCATGGTAAGATTGGTCTAAGTGTTTTTGTGTTTTTATAGAAGGACATGTCAGTTGGAAGGTGTAGAAAGAAAAAGCTATTTACGTTAAGCTACCGTTTTACACTACAAAAACTAGGGCAATGTCAGTTATTGTTTAGGTTATTATTTTCCCTTATCTTTTAAGTTACTCTTCGGTAGTTGTGATTTATTAGGTCGCAATCGTTCCGTTTGGTGTCAGATGCCGTGAAGACCTTACTGGGTTGTGCAGCCGCTTGTTTAACTGTAACGATACATTTGCTAAAAACAATGTAGCTAGACGTGTTTATATTTCAGAGCCCCAGCTGACGAGGTTGAATTTTTAGGAAGGTTAGTGTTTTACTGAGCCGTTCAAAATGTTGGATTCGGGTTTTTTTTTGTTTTGTTTTTTATGTTTTTGTTTTTTTCCCCCGCAAGGAGGTGTTAAATTGACTACAAGTAGCTAACATTTAAAATGAATTTCAATTAAATAATATTATTTTGAACATGTTATTCATCAAAGAGTCCTGTGTCACCGTTTCTACAAAAATACTAAGGAGCACAACTTTTCCGTACTGGCAATAATAAATATTTATAAAGCAACAAATAATTATGAATTATCTGCATATTAGTATGATTTCTGTAGGATGTGGTGCCGAAAATTGTATGGCTGATGCCATCACAGAAATCTATTTATCTACAATTTACTAAAACAGAAAACAAAATTGAAATTGAAATATTTCTACAGTCTTCAACAATCTCTCTCTCTCTCTCTCTCTCTCTCTCTCTCTCTCTCTCTCTCTCTCTCTCTCTCTCTCTCAATCAATCAATCAATCAATCAAATAAATGCAGAATTGATTAACATAAATGTCTTTCAAAAACATGTCACAAGTCTTAATGACACTGATCAAACTTTTGGTAGTGTTAGTGTAAATGTTTTATCATTATTTATTTTAGAATTGTTCAAGTAGGCCTAAACTTTAATTAATTAAATTAGTATAACTGTCTAAATAATATTTTTAATGTCACTAAACAGGTCTTCAAACATCTAGGAGAGAGATCAAATGTAAAGAACTTTTTTAACACTTGCAGATTCCTTCTTGAAGTGCATGGATTGACTCTACAGCACTTCTCAACCTCAACCTGAAGATTCAACCAAACAATTCAGCAAGTGCATAATGCCACGATCAAAGGAAATTCCTGAGACTGTAAAAGAAAAGATCATTTTTTACCATAAGTCTGGTAAGGGTTACAAAGCTATCTCTAAAATTACGGGACTGCATCGATCCACTGTCAGAACTATAATTTCCAAATGGAAAAAATTTGGGACAGTGATAAATCTTCCCAGGAGTGGTCGACCCACAAAAATTTCACCACGGACACAACGGAAAATCATCCAGGAAGTCACAAAGAAACCCGAAATAACATCCAAAGAACTGCAGGCTTCTCTTGCTTTAGCTAAAATCAAAGTTCACGACTCTACAATCAGACGGAGACTGTGCCAAATTAGGAAACGTGAGATTGTGTCAAAGAGAAAAACACTGGATAAAAAGAAAATAAATCCCTGTGCCTTGTTTGAAAATAATCTACAGGAAGATTCCCAAGTTTATGAGGAAAATCTTTTAAAGACAGAAGTGGCAGAAGTGGACGTTTTTATTTAATAAGAGTCCCATCATGTCCAGTGTATAACAAACAAGCCTGCAACATACAGTAAATAATAATAATTGTATCTGTGTTTACTTCTGGTGACATATTTTTTTTACATTTTGTTGTGTCAGATATGAGCATAATCTACTGTATAAGGCCTGACTGAAAAATAAGACCAATACTCATCTATATTACTTTCTATGCAAAGGAAAATGTAAAAAAAATAAATAAATAAAACATTCCTGCAAATGATTGTAATGTCATTTGTTTACAATTCAGCAACATTTGTGTTTTGACTTCAACTGGATTACTATGTGGGAACTGGAGACTTTGTTTAGCCTTTTCTGTGAGCCATTTGTCAATTTTTAGCAGTGGTGGATCTAGGATTAAGGCAGGGGCCAGAGTGGGGCCAAGTATTATGCGCAACACACTAGCAGATTTCTGTAATGACACACTGAAGATGGAGTTAGAGAATGATGCAGGTTTATTGATAATAAACAGATGAATACAGGCCAGCATGTAAGCAGACAACACAAAAGTTAAGGAGTACACAAGCAACTATCCTTAGACACAGGCGCATTGCTGTATGGGGTGAATATAACACCTTCTATGGAGCCTGTATTTATAATGCATTATAAGGATATTCCTAAGGCATTAAAATTACTTTATTAAAAAAACTGTGTTATAATGTGTTATATCATGAATAATCATAAAAACAATTATAACACATGATATATGTATTTTTGATTGTAACTTAAGAGTATGATTATTTATAACATACAATGATGGCCATATTGAATCTACTTCATTTATAATGGACTATATCATATCTTGACATTGTTTATTTAAGATCTACAGAGTACCTTGTGAGTGGTTAGGTGCAGAGTGTTATTTGAGTGTTTCCTGTGAAGCTAATGTGAGCTAGCTAATACTTTCAACTGAAAAATAAATATCATGTATTATAAATACAGGCTTCATAGAAAGTGTTACCAAGAAATGTACATAGTATTTGCATATATTCAAACCATTCCGACTGTTCCACATGCTATGGTGTTTATTAAGCAACACCAACTACTTAAAGGCTGAAACTGCCAGCCAAGAATTTAAGACTCCTTATTACTGTTTTTTATTGTTCATTTTTTGTTGTTTTCACTTTAACATATTTTGATTGATTGATTAAGATGCTGTAACATGCTTAAACATAGAATGAAGGATAGAAGGATACTGTCAGGTCCTAGGGGAACAGAATAATTCTTTGGCTGGACAGAATCCTCTGCTCAACACTTGTAAATGGCTGGAAAGAAACAAATAGAGAAAGAAAACAAAAAAACAAAACAACTTTGTGATGGCTGCATAATACACTTTCATAAACCCACTGTCATCAAGACATGCAAAGAGTAGCTGTCTAATCATTAACCCAAATGTTTATGATTTGGATAATATTCAATACAACTGCGGTATGAAAACATACCCTCATATCTGGGAGGGAAAACTGTTTGGTGACTGTGGTTCTGGTAATAAGCATCATGATCCCCATCACTAACACTCTTTAAAGTTGTTTGAGCATTGACCAAACTTATTTCCCTATTATAAAGACAAATCCTTAAGCTAACACAGTCTTTGTCATATTATATATTGCATCGGATCTCCAGGGTAAGATTTGAGAAACCCTGCTCTACGTATTTATTCCTATTAATGCAACTGTAAACATTTTTTTCCACTTAAAAGTCAGTGTTTTTTTTTTTTTTTTTACATTACATGAATAATTCTCAAAAAAAATAAAAATGTATATATACACACCACTTTTTTTTTTACACTATTTACTCACTCAAAAGTAGTTTTAAACCTGAATGATTTTCTTTCTTCTGCTGAAAATAAATGCTGTTATGAATAATGTGGAAAACCGGTCCAATGGACCTCCCATTGCGTTTTCTTCCTACTATCAAATTCAATGTGGACCACCAACTGTTTGGTTACCCAGTTTTCAAAATATCTTCTTTTATGTTTAGTAAAGAAATGAATACAGTTAATAATGACAGAAAATAATTTTACTTGTCGAGCCCTGAGCTGAGCTTTCTAACGTTAGACAAATAAAACTTGACTGCAACCATATAAGTTTTTTTACTTTAAACTTTGAATAGGTATTTGCCGTTAAAAGGGAGGAAGATGGTGAAAACAAAAGCACTATAGCAGCTTTAGACAGAAACAGTAATGCAGGTTGCTATTCAAAAGACGAAACCGAACCCACGCAGCGTTGAAGAAAATCAGCTGACTGACAAGAAAGGGGCTCTTCGGGGGCCAATCAGAATTCAACTGGGGCCAGTGCCCCTCTGGTCCCAGATCCGTCCATGATTTTTAGTATTTAGCTTGACTAAGGTATGAAAAAGGTTTGAGAAGCACTGGATTTAGTGAACACCGGGTGTCGCTGTATGTCTTAGTGAACACTAGAGGTCGCTGTATTTCTCTGCGCTGTGGCGTATGACGCTTCACGCGCTCTAATTCCTATCCCAATAATCTCCAGCTGCAGAGAGCAAACACCTCAACACCTCTTACAGCACAATATTACAAACGGGTAAGAAGTAATACCACTAGGGGTTTAAGATAAGTTATTCTTAGCGGGGGATATTTTACTGAACAAGTGGCCATTTTACACCATACATCAAATGCTTCGCCACGCTAAATAGTTTATAATAATGTTTTGTTTGTTGTTTGTCAGTCGTTTACCTCGCATTAATATGCCCTAAGCGCACATTAAGCTAAGCAGTGTTGGAATGGTCTTATAAACATTCATTGTTTTGTTTAAATAATTTGTTTTTTTTATTATTATTCTAATGTAGAGAAATGTGTTATTTTCTTTGATCTCTTTGGAAACAAAAGAAAAGCTTAAAGTGTAACCTTTGTAACCTAAAGTGTAATTCTTTATATATATATATATATATATATATATATATATGTATGTGTGTGTGTGTGTGTGTGTGTGTGTGTGTTGTGT
>JAUMHP010000082.1:8000459-8015249 GCA_032361065.1 Enteromius trimaculatus | reverse complement strand
GCAGCCATATCGCTATCGCTGCGGCGCCCGGGGAGCAGTTGGGGGATCGGTGCCTTGCTCAAGGGACTCACCTCAGTGGTATTGAGGGTGGAGACAGCACTGTTTATTCACTCCGTCCACCTTCAATCCCTGCCGGACCTGGGACTCGAACCCGCATCCTTTCGATTACAAGCCCGACTCCCTAACCATTAGGCCATGGCTGTTAAACCCGCCAGTTTTACTGCACGCATAAGCAGTGCGTATACAGAGCAGGAGCAGCGCGTGCCGATTGTACTTTCATACTGGCAGAGTTTGTCACGCGTGGCTTGTACTGCAGCAGGCTATAGATAAGCATCTTTCTGTCGTATTTTCCAGCGTTCTTTTCCGAACACTGTGCGCTTTGATTTATGTAATTTATGAGAACGTCTACATTATAGTTCACACAATAAACTTCAGCATAGTTTTCAATATGTTCATATGAAAAAATAGCAGAGCTTGTCAGGAAAAATTATGTCTGAGCCTTCTCACATTTTGTATAAGAAATATTACATTTTGCCAGGCAACAGAAGGCTTGCACGCAGATGCATTTTATTCATTTAATAGACGTTTGGGTAAAAACTCGTGTTTTGTGCATTTTATTTTTAGCAAAGAGGGATTTGAGAAAATGATTCGCGCTCTAGATACCAAAAGAAATATACTAAGTATACACTGTATGCTGTATCTCAGTTAGTAATCTGTGCATTTTCCTTCATAACAAGCTAGTTGAGTCAAACCACTTGTTTATCGTATCGCAAACACAATTTTGATCTTAATAATCGCAATGTGACCTTTTTCCCAAATCGTGCAGCCCTTACTCATACCAAGAACAAAGTTTTACTCCAATGTAAATAACATTTAACTCGTATTTTCAGAAAAAAATAAAATCTTTAACATAAAAATAATCATATTTTTGGTCCACTTGAATTACCCCAAACATGCTGATTAAATCATCAGTCTGGATGTTGCTTAACACACTGTATTTAAAAAAAGTTTCTGTCTTTTGTTTTTATTTAACATTTTCTTTTTTCCGCAGGATATTTTGGTTCAGGTCTTGCAAATCTTGTTGAAATCAAAGTTGCTGGTAAGTGTTGAGAACTAGTTGCTTTTAGGACCCTATACATCTCTCTCAACATCAATGCTATTTATATTAGCTTTTTGTATTAGAGCACAGTAATTTGATTATACCCATGATAAAATTAGCATGATTCACCAAATTAAATCTCTCTTCGTGTTCGCTTACTTCCATGCAATTCCTTGAACTGTTCACATTGCTATTTAAAAATGTTACTGTGAATAATGTTTTATTAATAATGCAACTATTAAATCTAGAATTGCAGGCATAACTAGTATTTCTTTTGTTTTTACAGGTCTTAGAGGAGGAGAATGCAAACATCGATGAAATGGATTTCAAGCCTGACACCTTAATCAAACTTTTCCTGGGATATAAGAAGTAAATGCATTTTCCTACTTCTTAATGTTTGATTTTCCCACTTATAAACTTACAATTTACTATCGACATTAGAGTTTGTGTCATCTACGTTCTCTGTCACTGTGTGCAGTAAGAAGTTACGAGTGAATATCAATGTGCCAATGAAAACAGAGCAGAAACAAGAGCAGGAGACAACACACAAGAACATTGAGGAAGACAGGAAGCTCCTCATACAGGTATTAAAAATAAACTATAGCAGTCCTTTGAAGATGAAATAATAAAACATGCTTTTGAATCTGTTTTGTTGTTGTGTGCAGGCAGCTATCGTGAGAATCATGAAGATGAGGAAAGTTTTAAAGCACCAGCAGCTTTTGGCAGAAGTGCTGAACCAACTTTCTTCACGATTCAAACCTCGTGTTCCTGTCATCAAGGTAACAGAACTGCAGCGCACTGCAATTCTGACTGCTTATTTAAATATTTCAAACGAATGTTTCATGTTTCCCCCCCTCTCTCTTTTTTCTAGAAATGCATTGACATTTTGATAGAGAAGGAATACCTGGAACGTGTGGATGGGGAAAAAGACACTTACAGTTACTTGGCATAACAATGTCCTGAATTTTTGAGGAATATCAACACAAAGGATTCTCTCCTAAAGATCTCAAGTCACTGTTGCCGAGTAGGACAATGTGACACTGGACTTTTCCCTTTAAACCCAGACTGCTAAAGCCGGCCAGTCTTTGTCTTTAAGCCCTTAAGCTGCTCAGGATTGCCATTTACTTTTTAATGTGTAAATACTGGACATTGAACTATACTCATAGTGGGACCCAGAGTCAGGGTTGCATGCTATTGCCTATCATTATGAAAATACAAACAGCTGATTAATTTAATTGTAATTATGAGTTTTGGAAAAGAGACAGCTTTTGTTGATTGCAGACAAACACCTATAACTAAGAGGATACGTTTCGGCACCACGCTGAGCATAATCATGTCTGGCTGTTTAGAGTTGCATTATTACCAGCCACGAGAACACCATTTGTATAGCGCAGTTCATTTTATAAATGTCATGAATAAACTTAATTTTTCTGTATGCTTTCTCAGTGCTAGGTTTTCCCATTTATATACTCACAGTTTCTAGCTTAAACAGTACAGCACACAGTTATTTTCAATGTTTATTTTATCACGTTTAACAAGTCCCTGTAAACAATTGAACAGCACCTTTTGTAATCAACGGCATGGAGATGGAGTGGTCAAAAACCCTCAGGAAAGAATCCAAATAGAAGCGAGGTTCAGAGGAGAAATATGAATCACGAGGAGGAAAAGTCACTAGACAAAATCACAGCCATCAATAAATTATAAAACTTGTTTACACGCATAAAATAAATAGGGATTTCTGGAGTCAAGCCTGGTATTATTGCTTTGATTTTACAGTATCCCCACGTTCAGAAAAAAGTGATTGTTTTTTCACGTAACCAAGGACAAAAACAGCACCTTAATCCAATCTCTTTAAATTTAGTGATGTCTAAAGTTCATATCTTGTTTAATAGCTGCAACTGTGTGAATAAACCTTACAAAACAATGTACAGTGAGGAATGAAGAGTTACCTGATTCCACTCCATTTGAAACCTTTGTTCATGCATACAATTCGAATATACCATTCAACATTTTAGGAAATCTAATTCAAGAAACTATTCAGTGTTCTTTATACATGTCAAGGCACCGCAATAATATGAAACTGAGTCTACCCTCCTTACATAAAATCACCAAGCTGTTTTGTTTTTATAGCAACTGTGCGTTGGCACCGGAAAATGCATTTAATACCTCTGCAACGTGGTTCTGGAGAGATTAACATGCAAAGCAGTGACAGTGGCTTTGGTTTCCACAACAAACAAACGTTAAAACGGTGGGGACTGCATGATATGTTTTTGCATTACAAACGTACAGCCGGTTTAGATGTGAAATTTGGTCCAAGGTATAAAGGAAACGGTCAAAAATAATTTAAACCAAAAAAAAAAAAAACTACAAAACAATGGCCCATTATCAAAATGGCTCTGTACTAAAACCTCAACTGTAAACATGACAGAATGTTCAAGTTACTATCAGAAAGTGTATCCCAGAGTAAGCCTGTTGGTCGAGTAAAAAAAAAAAAAGTTGTCTTCAAAATATCACTTAAAAACTTTTCAAATAGATGCCCTTATCCTAAAAAAAAACTGTATCAGAAATGCATGTGGAGAGAAACTTCCTGAAGACTGTAAGGCATTTGTTGAAGGAGGTAGATGGCTTTATGGAATTTCCATTTCACGTTCAATACCTACGTATTTAAGAGCATCGGCTTGACTGTATCTAAAAAAGACGTGTAAACATCAAATTAGATTTTTCAAAAGCACCTCGCAAAGAAAAACATCTCCACACATTTTTTTTTTCTTTTACCTGTAGTCAAAGAACAGTTCTTCTCCAGTCTGTATGGCTCTCTTAGCAAATATGCCAATCCTGTGATCCCCATTAACCATCATCACTGTGAGGACAGACAGGAAGGGACCATGACATCACATTTTACACACAAGATCGTTTCAGTGCAAGATTCTGTGTAACTTACCCTTTGCATAGCAGTTGGGGTTCACAGAGTGGTTGGCAAACCTGATCTTGTTTCCTTTCCTAGTTGCATCAACAACAAAATCTGTGGGTGAGAGGTGGGAGGTTGTCAGCTAGTGAAGGGGCACGTGACCAGTGAACATTTGTGAGAAAGAGGTTAGTTACCGTTGTTAAGATTGAACAGGAAGCTGCACATGTATTTGTCATACACTTTGCCTCTGCGGTCTGCCTCATCCTGGGAGATGATCTAGCAGATAAAAATAGAAACACGTCACATAAAAAGGTATCATCGTGAAGTCTTGACGTGTTTTTTTCTTTTTAAAATCTCACCTCCCCACAGTACTCGGAGATGAACTCATTTTTCTGAACAGGCTCTTTGATGAAAATTCCCCATCCGGCCACATCAGACGGAGCCAGTAGCAAGTGCTTTATATATAAAAAAAAAAGGTTTGTAAAAAAGTTAAGTACCAAGAGTATTAATGTTTTGTTTATATATGAAGAAAATGGCATGCATCTTTATCCTGATGTGTGTCAGATTAAAATGTACCTTCTTTGCTCCTCTCTGAATACTACAGTTCTTGCAAGAGACGTTTTTACTGTCCCAGTGTTCAGCCGCCCCACAGGTGAGGCACAGGTCAGGGTCACACTCTCGGACAGCCAGGTAACAGGGACACTGCTTGGTGTTACACTGAGCCTTACAGCGGCAGCCTGGAAACCGGTTCTGACCTGTACAGACAGAAAAACAGTTCAAAAACAAATTACCTTGCCATTTCAAAAATAACCAAGGCTGTTATAAAACAAAAGACTTCATATGAATGCAATAACATCATCTTGGTTATGAAAGTTAAATATTAACTACATCCAGCACCAATCATTAAATGCAAGCGCCTCTTCCTCTGTTCAAGAATCCTCAGACTCTTTTAACAGTATTTTGATTTGGCATGCGTGTCTCTATATACACTAGGGACTTCAACAACTTATCAGCAATCAATTAACTGTTGTCAACAAGAGATGTAATCGATTAAAGCTATCAATGATCGATTAGTCAAATTTCATTTTGGGGTGCGTGCTGCTCATGAACACGTGCAAACGGCTGCAAGTGACGCGACAGGCCTGCTTGATCTTTTGTGTAAATAATTCCAAACTTACATTAAAGTACATTACAATGGAAACAACGCAAAGTACCTTAACTTGAATTTTTTTTACCTACTTTGTGCCCATGGTCCATATTTCCTTAATTTTTTTCCAAGATAACACACAAATAAATTAACGAGTCGGAACAAATTCTTAATAGCCACAAAATCTTTTACCCCGCCCCCCCGTCCCAATTTTAAGCACAGTAAGAGATGTGAAGACAGGGATTACAAATAAACTACAAGAAAATAGACCTGTGAAATTAGCAGGTGAGAAAGTGAGGGTTTGGGGAAAGAAACAATATTATTAAATTCAACAACATGACCAACCCGCAAAACAAAACACAAACTCTTAAACTGAGCTTTTTTCATCTCACTTGCGTCATAATACTCACTAAAATTGTTGTAAAATTTTGCTGTAGCAACGCCAATGGAAGCTACCCCACACCATATTCAGGTTTGGGATCATATTTTAAAATGACGTAATTTTAAATAAAGTGTAAAAATACAAAAGTAATCACAAACGCAACTATGTAACTATCGTTCCACTAGGGCTGGGCGATATGGCTGAAAACTGTATCACGATATCAGTGTTTCATATCGGTCGATATCGATAATTAGCGATGTTTTTATGACCCATTTAAAATAAAGAGCAGGAGAAAAATATATTACATTTAAACATTTTTAATTTTAAACTTAACTTTCCTCTGATACCCCCCTCGGTTATGAAGACAGAAATGTCAGCAACCATGGAAAACTCAGATAATTAAAAAGTAAGCATAATTCCACTGCCTCCGTTATATCATTGTAGCGTTTAGATTCTTTTTCTTAAGGCACTGATGCAGAGTAACGTTACCTCTCTCTCCACAGTGGTCTGCTGCTTGTGAGGTGCTGCAGCTACAGAGGTTGTTGGTTGAATGCGTGTGTTCTTAAAGGGGAGCGCGGCTAAGGTGGTACATCAAGTTCCGTTTTCTGTTGATGGGAAGTTCGGATCATCTTACAGACTCGTTCACTTGAGTCTCGTTCAGAATGAACGAACCTTTTTTCGAGTCATCTCGTTCATTTTTAAAAAAGTATAAATAAAATGTTTTTTTCTTAACACTAGTAATTCTAGTAGATACGTATACACACACACACACACACTGATTTGATTATTTTGGCTTATGCAGCTATCATGTAATGAACGACTCGTTGAGACCGGAAGACTCGATAGATGACCTAATCAATTCTTTTTCCGTCTCTGACTGAATTTTCATGGTCACGTTATGAACGAACGACTCAAAACCAAAGACTCGACATAGTTGAATTAATAAGGACGTTTCGCAATGCGCATACAAGACTGATCTAATCACTCCCCGAGATGACTCGTTCTTCCCAAGTCACATTAAAGATTCGTTCAAAATCAACAATTTCATCAACATAAAAAATATCGAACGTTTTATCGGACACGTTTTTTATTGATATCGATCATTTGCCTATCGCGATACATATCGTTATCGTTTTATCGCCCAGCCCTATGTTCCACTCTTCATTTTATCAAATGATCATAATCACATCTATTCTTTTTACATTCCTGCTACTAGCTTTTTATTTAGACTAAAAACTCTTCATTCGAGGTGAGGAAGCTGATGTTTTGAGAGGCATTTAAACATCTTGTAATGCCTGTTATTATATGCCACTGCAACAGATGCATTTTGCTGTATTAAGCTTAACAATTAATTGACCGTTAATTTAAAAGATGATCAATCATGGGAATGATCAGAAATTGACATCCCTAATATACACTCACATTCCGAGCTACACTGGCAGAACTTCTCGCAGAAGTTTTGGGCAGTGACACATGGGCAAGAACTGTCACACGGCTGGCGCGGGTGGTCACATGGCTGGTAATTGTACACATGATTGGAGGAGCCATCTGCAAGCAGAAATTTCACATATAATGAACATGTATACTTGCATTTTACGGAGGTTTCACAATAGTGAAATTAGGAGTTCAGATGCAAAAGCCTCTGAAAGCCATCTTGGTCAAAAATGAGATAACGAATGCTCTCCACACATAGTATATCTTCATTAAGTACTTTCACTTCAGATTCACTAAATGCCAGCCTCAAGCGACTGCTTACAAAGTAGCCAGAAAGAAATGTTAATTAGAAAGAAAAACGTCAGACGTACTTAAGAGGCTTTTGCGTCTGAACTCTTCAAATATACTGCCATCTAAATATACGAGCTAGAATCTAACTTGAAAGAGACAAACCTTTCTTCAGTTGAATTTTCCGACAATGAGTGGCCCACAATCTAGAAGAACCCAAGACAGCAGGTTTAATGGGTAATATATGATTGAAATGCACCAATTATAATAGTTCCAATTATTTTAATTTAATATGACTAGACCCCTGAAAAAGACAAAAGAGTAAAAGGTAGCTACACTATACAATCACCACTTTTTACACAGACCTGTGTTTCCTCTTCTTCTTCCTTTGAGGAGTGTTTTCATCCACTGCAGGTGCACGTGCAATGATGCTAGATTCTTTTACCCTGAATTCATAAACCTGCCAAAGCCCAAAACAGGAAAAACTCATAAGCATGAATTAATTGCACTGTTTAATCACCGTTTGTGCTAACTTGCAATTGCCAGATCCTCAAAAATAATTCCACAGCAATCATGCATAGTATTAAACAGCATTAATAAACACTGCAATATGTAATGTGATTGCATAAACCCCATCTTCTCAGCTGTGCGTACCTGTCTGCAGGTCTTTGTGCCAATGAGTCTGGCTATAGCACAGAAGTTGTCATAGTAAGTGCCAATGAGCACTCTGAAGAGAGAAGCTTCAGCGCCGCTCCAGTCCACATTCTCAGGAGGCTCTGAGCTCAACTTCAGCTTCACTGGAGTCTGGCAGCGGGAGTTAGCCTCTAAATACATAATGAATACATAAGTACATGAATAAATTACTATTAAATGGAAATAAAATCTAAAACGGCAAGAAAACTGAAATAAGCATGTCTCCAAAACTCTAATACAGCTGTGACAACACTATATGCACCCAATCAAATATTGCACTGGTATAATACATATATTCATAAACTCTCAATCTCTACCTGAGGAGCTGGTGGTCTCATCCTTTTTGTCGTCATCATCTTTATCGTTACAATCAGTTCCATCTGCCCCTCCCTCTCGGTCGCTGTCTGTGTCTTTAGTCTCATTGTTAACTGTTGGGGTGCTGGGTCTGCTGTTGCTGTTGCTATTTGGGAGTCTTCCTCTGCGTCTGCCCACTGTGCGCTTAGAAGGGGTCTTGGCACGCTCAGCAACCACACCTGCTGGGTATTCCCCAACAATGCCATCCTGAAGGGATATGTATGCCAGGGTTAATCATGAAGTGCAAGTCAGAATTAAGCAGCATTTCAAATGTGTAAAACCTGCAAACACTTTCACACAGAAATCATGACTGCACTTGCATCATCCATCTCAAACCACACAAACTTATCAAGCCTACAGAGTTAACAATATCTTTCATTTTAAAAGAAGTGGAGAAATGCACTTGCCTGGACCATGTACATATAGCAATAGATGCCACATGGTTTGCTGTCCACTAGATTCTCCATATTCTTTCGCTTGTATGTGTTTGGAGTCGCATGGAAAGCTGTAAATCAAAAGAGGAATGCATTTACTGAAAAGCAATCTTAAAATACAACATTTATATTGCTAAAGGACAGTATTTTAAAGGATAATTGCTTACGATGAAGGAAACAGTCGTATTTGAAGCAACGCCTGCAGAAGAGTGTATGGAAGGAGTGCAGACTCTGTTCTCTTTGCACTGATTTAGCATTCGGTCCATCGATGTTGGGGGTGCATTCAGGAGGAAGTGCCCCTGGAAGCTGCTGCTCAGTGAGTTCTTTATATCTGCAAAGGACAACATTTCTCAAAACATGACCACCCATCAAATTTCAACACAAATGGGGGTTTCACGTTATTTTCCATTGAAGTTTATCAGAACCACTGGAAGTTCTTTTTCAGAGTTATTTTCTAACATACTTTTCCTTGAGTTCTTCAGTGGAACCTTTATCAGGAAACATGGAAGAAATGGCTTCAAAGATTTTATCAGAGGGAAACTTCTTTGATCTGTCATTGTTGTGACCTGTTGCATACAAAAAGAGCACATAAACCGTAAGAAACTACATTTCAAAAAAATTCCTGTCTGTTGTCAGCAATAAAGGGCATGTGATTTTTTTTTCCCCCCCAAACAAAAGAGAACACTATATTGCACTTGACAAGAAAAACATCTGAGGTCCCAAAATACATATAAAGACTACAGTCCTAAAATATGTAACACTGTTGATGCACACCGCAAATGTAATACTTAACTGCCCACAACCTGTATCAAAACTAGATCTGTTTTTACATATTTCACACTAAAAATCTTCACACCATTACATTTTTCTTACTTTCAGAATTAAGATGGTCCTTGTGAGAGTCTTCAGCATCATCTTTTCCATCACAGAGGTCCATCTTCTCAAACTTGCAATCATGCTCCTCCTCTTCGTCATCATCTTCATTATCACTGTACTGATTGAGTGCATTCACTAGCTCCACAAAGATCTCATCATTTATGAAGCCACACTCTACACACAAAACAAAACAAGAAATCAATACCCTTTTCGAGAGAACCTGCAGTCTATAGGGCTTTTAGCAGCCAAGGAAATGTTAGCTTAAATGCGAGTCAAATATTAAAATTTTTACCGTCAATATTTTTCATAACAAGCCTGTGTGCTCTTTTATTCAGTAAAGTACAAAAAAAAAAATAAAAAAAAAAAATAAAAAAAAACATTTTAAACAGCCTACCAGTTTCTTTGAAATTAGGTAATATCTTATAAATCAGGGGGAAAAAATTAATTCCTGACCTCTATCTCCATGAACTTTTCCATCATAATTTTTAATAAGCTCTTCAATGAAGGTGCCATCTTGATCAAGGATTTCATCACCCATGTAAGGGATGTTGTGCAATACGGTCTCATCTTCAACCTAAAACAGAATACAAGACTAAAAGGGTGTTTTTGGTCTTTTGCAAATAAATATACACATATAAGAAATTTGGTTTTACCATGAAGTTTTGCTGGAGTGGAGACCAAGAGTACATGACCGGCACAGAGGCCACAGCATTCAGTGTTTTGAGAGGAATGACTTGTCTGGAGAACTCAGAGAAGCCACTGTCAACAGTGCACTGCAAAATATTGAGTTGCGTCAGATCATAAATCTACATACTAAGATATTTATGGGATAATGCGCATTTACTCCAAAAGCAATAAGCACCAAAAACAATGCATTTAATAATAAAATACTAGCACACATTTCCAAAATGAAATGAGTTATAGACTTAAAAAAGACAATTAAATTTAAGAAAGTTACAAAAGCATGGATGGCATTAAACATACACTTTAGTAGAATCTGAATTAGAGGATTTGTTCTAACCTCTCTAGTCCCTCGCAAGGAACTCACAGGTGTCATAATATGAACAGGCTGTATCCGTCTCTCTTTCCATTCCTGGTTCAATATGTCTGTACGCTCTAATATCTTCTGTCTGTTGGAGCTGAACATGCTCTGTACATTAAGAAAACATTTCAACGTGAGATCATCCTATAGACAGGCAACATGGTTGTTTTCATGACTTTTGAATCATTTGTGGAAACAGTGTTGTACATAACAGTGCATTTGCGTGCATCACGTGACGCCTAAAAGCCAACACCAAACTCTATACGAGCAGCTTAATGTCTGCAGTATTAGCCCACGGATCACCTTGACCTCGTCTGCCCTCCTGAAACGTTTGAGCTGCCGCAGTCGCATGTACTCAGACTTCACCCTCCGCCTCCAGCAAACAGGACCCTTCTCCGATTTCCTCCCGGTCAATCCCATGGCTTCCCTATACACATACAGTACAAGTCTTTAGATTTCATTGTAGACTGTAGAAACATAATATGGAGATTAAGTGGTTTTGTTTTTATCTTTTCGGTTATAACATATAGCTTTATACAAAAGCCATTTTCATACATACATGCATACATACACAAATTAAATCATACACAGTTTTCCTACGCATTAAGTGACAGATTCATTTTCTTACCAGATTGGCTTAATTACACGTAATCTCTATTTATAAGGTTTCTGCAGGTTTTATGAAGTTAGATTCAGACCTTTTAAGACATTTTCAGACCAAGAAAACAATGCGGACTATTACTGTCCCTAAATATTAAACTGACTAACTGCAAAAAAGTGATTCTTCCTGAGATTTTTGTCTTGTTTTTCAGTGTAGATTTCAAATAAAGATTATTAAATTCTTCCAAGCAGAACATATTTAAGCATACAACATGCTGAGCCAAATTATTTTTAGGTCTGCACGCTAACCATATATCAGAAGTATTATTAGAAACTCCAAATTTAATTCTCCTCATTTATACTGGACTGAATCCTGAGAGCCTCTCGAAGTCTTCTGAGCTATGAAAGAGCAACAATACTTTCCTGTAGGAACCAGTAGAGAATAAAAGTCATCTGAATTGCTGTAGAGATTATCTAACATGCTGCAACTACGTAGGCTGAACATGTAACCGAGCAGCTGAGACAGTGCGAGACATTGACAAAGTGTCACTTGTAAGTTCACAGGTTTCCCCTCCTACAAGCTCTCCCAGTCATCTCACCAACACCACAAACTCACATACTCAATCTAAATGTAGTAACATGAAAAAAAAAAAAAAAAAAACGAATAAGAGCCAGAGGAATATTAACGTCCCCTTTTATTAATGAATAAACTGTCTGTGACCCAAATGTAAAGTTCGGCAATTACACTAGGTGCACTTTTATTCCAAAATCTGGGATTTATGTTCTGACTGGTGTAGAGGTGACAGGTGTATGAGCTCATTGGCGCCCCCGCTGGATTAACACACGCATTGAAGCGACGTCTAACTGAAAACTGAAACAAAACCTTATAACACGTTTACTCGTGTTTACTCACACAATTTCACAAAATAAGCAAGTCTTGCAATGATAACTAAGAAATAAACTCTGAAAAGCTAACAAAAGGCTGACAACTTAAAAATGAAAACTGTTATTTAACTTACTTGATCTCATGGTTCTCTAAACCTGACTTTTCTCTGACACACAGAGATGTTAAGCACAATGCATCTTTTTCTAAAACAATGAAATTGAATGGTGACTAAGGCTGTCATTTCTTTCATCCTCTTTGTTTCCTTTCACGGAAGAAAGTAAATCATAAAGGTTTGGAGCAAATGAGGGCTTGTAAATGACAGATTTATTTTTTTTGTTAGATTATTCTTTAAATCTTCGTTGTGGTTCAACAGTAGGGTAGAACATGAACCATATGACTAGTAATCAGACTATAATTTAGCATGATTGCTGCCTTTGCAGTGTTTCAATTTAAAGTTAGTCGCTAACTGGTTAGCAAGGCTGTCTTAACCAAAAAGTAAACGTGGTTTCACTAAAACACTCAAGACAACTGTCTATTTACTGTCTTCATCTAACGTTAGTGCCTACCTGAAGGAGTAGACCTGTCCACATCCAAACAAACGACTTTTCTGTCAGTCTGTCAGTGAAGATGATCGGTTAAGTGAGCTAGCTAACTCAGCTAGCTCGCGGTGGATGGTCCTTTCACCTCCGCGCGTCCGCGTTACCAATACCGGCGAGCCTCGATAAACAAAAGACAGGCGCTTAATTCGTCTTTAGTTCTACAAGTATCAGTTTGCCCGGGCGTCTTTCTCTCTCTTAACTGCGACAGACCGTAAGCGAATTGAAATAAATTTGAAACGTGCCTAAATGTGTAATATTTCCGTTTCTGTAAGTATTCAAACCCGCTCAGTCTGTCGTTTATACTCAGAACTCGCCGCCCACCTCGAGCACTGCAGAATCAACGAGCGCCAAACAGATCAGCCAATCAGAACAAGCCATGTTCGAGCTCCTCAATGTTGCGGTTTTTCATTGGATAGATCCTATCTTGGCCTGGACGAATCGGATGCGTGACTGCAGTGAGGGACATAGAAGAAGTTCTCTTTGTTCTTGATTTTGAACGAATACAGAGTTTTGTAAAACTGTAAAGCCGGCGCGCACTATGCTGTTGGTAGTCTTTGGGTTTCTATCATTGCTCTGAATTATGTCAAGGAAGAGCAGCAGTTGTTAATGTGGTTCCGATACAGTATAATGCAAAGATTTAAGCTCTTGTTCTTACTTTCTTTTAATAAAACGGATAATAGGAAACGCATACTGCAAAAATTGGGGAGAAAACGGTTTCACACGGCCAGTAAGTTAAGTCGATACAGTCAACATGTCATTATATTTTCGCATTGAACTGAGGGACTTCCTGTGGACTGTTTAGACTTAGGTCACTCGGTCCATTAAGTACCACCCACTCAATACCATCTGCGTGGTGGGCAATCGGATTCATTTTCGCGAGTCGGTTCTTTCGAAGAGCTCAAAAAAGGTTTCAGACTCCTACGTCATAACACGATCCCCAACCTCACAGGATGGCAGCTGTATCTAAAACGTCGACAAAAATTCAGATTCAGTACGAACCGTGACCTAATGGAACCGATTCAGTGGTACCTAAACAATTTAAGCTTCCTTTGAAAAATTTGAATTTGTAATAGTTAATATTTAATTTACAGTTAAATCAATCTGTCCTGACATACAATTTCATTGTCTAAATCTACTCCATTTCAAGTGAGAATAAACATTTGTTGTTTATGAGCATCATTAAATTTAATGTTCACACATATAATTCATTAGATTTAATCTGCGGAGAATAAATATACAGGAATTTATGACAACCACTCCATTCGTGTTTTTTCATTATTTTATTTAAAAGAGTTGGGGGAAATAAACCTAATAAACAGTGCTTGGTTTGGAATGAAAATACTGAATGTTTTGATCCCAGAAACAAAAGAAAGTACAAAAACAAAAATCAAAACAATCTCTTATCTGAAGGTCACCGAGCCCTCCATACTTTCATTCACAGGGAACTGCATTTATATAAAGTTCATGGTTCCTCTAAATGTCTTAGAGCTCATCTTTTTTCTGTGATAATTTGGTAGCATGTTTTTCCACAAATTTGCTTAATTCCTCCACGTCCCTTTTGCCACCTTCAAATTTGACTGGGTTCTGCTTGTTGCTGCTGGGAGCGAAGTAGATCGTAGGGAAACCTTCTACTTTATAACTGTCATGAGGCACATCATTAGCAGTGGCATCCATTTTGGCAATGACAAGATTTTTCTCATTCTTGTATTTCTTTCCGAGAGCTGTATAATCTGGCTCCATCTTTTTACAGTGGCCACACCATGGTGCATAAAACTCGATAAGGACGTCTTTCTTTGTATCCATCACAATGTCATCAAAAGTCTTGCCCACCACAACCTTCACCGGTCCTTTGTTGCTCTTGGGAATAGGCTGAGACTTTACAATAGGCTTCAGCTTACCTGTCAGACAAGAAAAGGATGTAGTAAGATTTTCAATTTTCATAAAGAATACATAACATGCGTAACACACCAAACTCCCTTACCTTTTTTGAAGGCCACGACGAAGCTTCGGAGCACATCAGAGTCAAATTCCTCTGGCTCCATAGCATA
>JAUMHP010000082.1:7967247-7987628 GCA_032361065.1 Enteromius trimaculatus | reverse complement strand
ATCTAAAAATGCACACAGTTTCCTGTAAGGGGTAGGTTTAGGTGTAGGGTCAGTGTAGGACAATACCACATACAGTCAGTACACTATAAAAACCATTACGCCTATGGAGAGTTCCATAAATCACAAAAAACAACATATATGTGTGTGTGTGTGTGTGTGTGTAATATTATGTTTTATTTAATTTTTTTTTATCAAATGTTTGCATGTATGAAAACAATGTATGGGGTAAAGAGTTTCACCAAACCATGTAAATAGGACTGAGGGAGGAAAATGTGAGCCATCTGTCCTTTCCAGTCATAAATTTCCTGTTTGTTGTATAGATCAGGTGTTGGCTGCTCATACCTCCTGTAAACATATGTTATAGTTAATATTCAGGATGACTAAACCACTAAAGACTATCACTGAAATGCAGCGGTGTCCTCACCTCAGCAGCAGAAGGATGGGAAAGGGGCGTTCAGCTGGCCTGGTGAACTGCACAGTGATCTGAAGGGCTCTCTGAAGGGACTGTGATGTGACGTTGAACTGATGAGTGTTCACCCGACCCTGCAGAAGAGTGAACTGTGTGTGTGGACTCTGCTGGGACAAAGATTAACACAAATCAGGGTCAACAAATAAAGTTACTCGCTAGTGATCCAGCAGTAAAAAGTATCTACATTTTTCTCCTCTTTCCTCTTGAATTCAATAGTAACTGGTGTAGATAGACGTCGGACTTTGATTTCCTTTCTAGTGGTGCAGTTGTAGAGCCGAATGTCTGCTGTCTCTCCAGTGAGCTGTAATGTTGCATTAAATGAGAATGTAATTTGCTCCACATGACAAAGCACATGTTTTTTTGTTTTGTTTTTTTCAAACTCAGCCATGCATTTCTAGTGTACCTGGATGTTTCTGGACCAGCGGTATGGGCTCTGCCTGTACACTGTGAGCCAGGTGATGACGCAGGGCTTGTGCTGGCTGTTTCTGCTCCATTGCTGAAATTGCATCTCCAGAAAATCATTGAGGTGGAACGCAGTGAGGCCAAATGTTTTCACCACAGAATGAGATCGGTCAGCCTTCCAGGCCAACACTTCCATGAACATGGTGTTCACATTGTACTGGAAGACATTGCTGGACACCAAACACTCCTGCGATCAAAATTTCTAGGTTAATATCACAGAAGATATTACTATAGGATACTATACTTATAGCATAGCAAATAGGAAAGCATAGCTTACAGCAAAAATCAGGCAAATGTCAAAAGGTTCAGTTGGAAGTAGTAGCCTAAATGTGTCACTTTTTAACGTTTTAATAAATTAAATCAACAAACATTTCCACTTATATTTATGTACTTATTGTGGTCATATTGATTTGCAAAACACTTTTGTTGCTCTAAGGTGGGATATGGTTAAAAGCTGGAATACACTACACGACTTTTAAATTATGAACAAATCGGGGCAAAAATCCCGTAGTGTATTCCAGGCTTAAGGTTAGGAAAAGGTTTGGTGATATGGGTTGGTTTGAGGGTAGATTTAGATGAAAATATTAATATATAAGTACAGTGAAAAGCTTGTATGTACACAATAAGTGCACTGTAATGCAAGTAAATAGAAGTTAGGGACACCTAAAATAAAGTGAGACCCAACAGACTGGATGGACAGAAGTACGAATCTGAGTCATGTTTGTATTTTCTTTTAGGCATAAAATAATGTCTTTAGAATCATTCATACAATATTTTCATCATATCTGAAAATGTGATGTGCTAGAGCAAAAAAAAAATGTTTTGGAAACAAGTACTGGATTGAATGATGAACACATTATAGTTAAGAAATGCATTGTACTCTGCACATTAGAAGAACTTAATTTATAAAACAAAATTCTGATTTTCAACTTATTTAACAGAAGAAATATCAGCAGGGCATGTTAATATCATGTCATTTTGTAAGCTAACACATCAATATAGCATCAGGAATGCTTCCCTTACCAATACTAAATCAGTGATGGTGCAAAGCACTTTGTTTGTGAGTTGGTGTCCTGGTCTGAAGGAGAGCACTGGAGCCTCCAACACAGCAGACAGGAGAAATACCAGTGCTTTCACCATCCCAGAGTCCAGAATATGACCTGCTGGAGGCTTGGACTCATGTGAGAGGGATGAGATGTCGTGAACATGCTCGATTACTTGTTTGGCACTGTAAAATGTCACCTAAATTAGGTACAAGATAGATGAAAAATAAAGAGCAAAATGTGTGAAAAGTGTATAAACTGAAATTAAACATACACACAGATATATATATACACAGTATATAGTCAGCATTTGAAGTGGATCAAAGTCAGGATCAGAGTTGTCCTAAAACTAAAATGTGTTCTTGTCTTAGACAAATGTTGTCAACCTTTTTGATCCACTTTAAATGCTGACTGCTATGTATGAGTATATATATAAAATATGTACTATTTATTATAATTTTATATAAAATGTTATATATATATAAAAAAATGTATATGTAATTTTCCATAACACACTGGGTTATACTTACTTGACTGGAGACTCTTATCAAATCGGTAAGCCTGTGAATCAATTCAGATAAAATTCCCTAAAAAATAAGATTATGGGTTATTATAATTGCTAAAACCGTAAAAAATAAAATACACAACATTACTTGAAATAGAATAAACTTTAATTAAAAAAATTATATATATATATATATATATATATATATGTAAAACATTTAATTGTCAGCTAGCTCATTTTTGTTTAGTTTAGCTTTAGCAAAATTAGTACTAAATAGTTCAAAAAAATAAACGAATAAAACAACCTATATAGAAACATTTTAGAAAAAACTACAACTAATGAAAATGACAAAATCACACAATATAACTACAAAAAGTGTAACTAATTAAAGTGAAAACAAAATACAAATAAAATTCCATTGAAAATGTAGTATAGCGATGATTACAAATGTAAAATACAACAGCTTTGTTTAGTTAAGACCTTGTCAGTGATGGAGAGCTGACAGGCTGCTGTAATGATGGAGGTGCGTGTGAGCGTCAGAAGCTTGACAGAGGACACCGGGTCCAGACTCAAGCGGTTCAGCACCGCGGTCAAAAGAGAGATGTAGTTGATGATGTCTCTGTTGCTTCCGATCTTGCTCAGGCTGGTTAGGTTACCCACTCCATACATGTACCTGGAACAAAGAATAAAAGTCCATTAAGCACATCAGATAAAGATGTGAAGATGTATTCCCTGCATAATTCCATTGTGTCCGTACAGTTCTTGATCAGGCTTGAGCGGAGAAGATGAGTTTCTCTGAAAGCTTGGAAGAACAGTCACTTTCACGGGACATGGTTTGGTCGCTGCTCCAAATCTGTTTTTTATTTCAACATAGATTGTGACTGAGGGGGGAAAAAGAAGAGGATTTCTGAGATAAGATATGGCTTTTGAGATTACAATAAAGGTAAATCTTTGTACCTTTGTGATCTTCATTAGGATCTCCACTGGGAAGACTAAAGTAACGTTGGAAATCCCTGCCTGCGTAAAGGAGTTTTCTAGGACTGTTGCCCACACTGAAACTGTATTCATACAAGAGATCCTGAACACAAAAACACAACGGCATCAAAGAAAATTCGAATTGAAAATATGAATAAAAGGCGTGTAAAGCATAATGTAGACCTCTTTTCCAGAGGAGCAGAAGATGCTGAAGTACGTGTGAATTTCATAGCCTGTGTTGGGCTGCACTTGGCATCTCATTCCCTCAGGAACAGCTTGAGTGTGGAAGAACAGCTGGCTTTTTCCTTGCAGTCGCTCCTCCGAAACTGACAAGGAGAGGGGGGGGGGGGAATCTTCACAACGCTACACATGCATTATTTATTCGTTTGTTATTTTCATATGTAAAATAAATATTGATTTAGCATTTTTAAAACTCACTTGCAGACACTTCAAGCAAATAAAGACTCTTTGGTTTAAGCATGAAGGGTTTAAATGTGACAACCGAAGAGGATAATCCTAAAGGAAAAAGATGGCAACCAAAGTAAACGTAAAGTAAAATGAGTAATTGGGAATGTTTATTTAAGACAATCTTGTGAGATGTACCTGTAAGAGTGTAAGACTCAAACACAGAGTGATGGAGGAGCTGTCTGTGCAGATCTAGCAGGGTCTTTTCAGACACGGCCGGGCCAAGCAGGCTGGGGTCCACCAGATTATCACCCTCACTGTCGTAAGAGTGAGGGAATGATACTCCATTCCAGTTAAAGCCCACTGAATCGGTCCCTTACAAACACACACAATACACAGTTAAATACACTACAGCATTAAGAAAACTAGCAATTAGATCATTATTGCTTTTTTTATTCAGAACGTAAGAAATGTGTACCTGTAGGTCTGCCAACTGGGACACCAGCATCAGCCTCTTCAATTCCAAAATTATAGTAATCATACTCTATAAACAGCACCAAAAATCTAATGAGCGACATGCTTAGTTTAATGTTAATTATAATAACATTTAAGGATGTATAAAAGAGGTGTGTTTTTACCTGAGAGATGATCGCCTGATATTGACTCCTGATAAATGTCTGTGTAAATCAAGTCCTCAGTAAGAAAACCTGCAAGTGTAGCTCACAAAGTTAGTATTTTATTTATTATTACTAGATTGCTTTAACCTTTCTGCTAGCTGCCAAGACAGCTTTTCTTAATTTTGTGTAATTTAACATAAAGTACTAAAATAACTAAAACTAATTAAAAATACACTGACATATTTAAAACAACAATAATAATAATAATAATAATAGTTACATAACACAGCAAATGTTCCCTTTAAAATGAAAGTGAAATCAGAAATATAAACTTAAAATATAAAGAAAAACTACTGTGGTGTATCAATGATACTAAATACTGGAGTTAAAAGTAATTTTAAATATTGCTTTATTTTATTTTCATCCAATTAAATCCTGGTGCTCAAGATTGCAAAATTCCAAATAAATATTTTTATATAATAATAATTATTATTGTTATTAGGCTCCCATAATGCTCTTATTGAGATTACAAATGATTACAACTGATCTATTCAATAAAATAATTTTTCCTCCACAAATTGCTTTTGCCTTCACTTGTGCTCTTTCCATTATATCTAAAAACAACAACCACCAGGGGGCGTCTAATCTCATTATATTGTAATCGGAAAACATCGACTATCAATGCTTTACAGAGCTTAATTAGTTTTAAAGCATGAAGCTTTATTATCATAGATAATCCTATTCAAGTTTGAAAACTTTTATATAATTCATTAATAAGCATGATTCTGACTTTAAGACGATTACTGTCACTCTCACCACAGTTATCTTACCTGAGGTCATATCAGTCCACGATACTTTATCTGAGGCTGGTAAAGGCCCCTGATACTCCCACTGACTCCCGGACGACTCTGTTTCCCCGGGGAAGGACGGATGGAAGGGGGGATGCGAAGATGCAATAGTGGGAAATGCTGCATGGTGGTATGTGTTTGAGCTGGGGTTTTCAATTAGAGCGTGTACACTAATATTATGGTGCTTTTTATGTGTTGTTGAAGTCAGAGTATCTTGTGTAACCGGGGCTGTATTATCAGATAAAAGATAAGGAGCCAGAGATACTGGAACGGAAGGCTCAGTAAAATGGGCTGGAGTGTAGGGTGTCACAGCAGGCTGGGAGAAATGTAAGCTCTCCTCCATTTTGGAGGGTAAACCGAGATCCATACTGCTGCAGAACGGAACTGAGAGAGAGAGCAAGAGCAATCAATTTCAAATTGATTCAAAAGCACAACAGTTGACTTGGTTAATTTTAGATGACTAAATAAATGTTCCTAAAGGGTGATTGAAGAAATGATCCATTTTTGGTTCCCATTTTTGGCAGAAATAATTGTAATAATCCGAAGGACCTTTCTAGGTTCTCTAGATATTAAAGGTTCTAAATGGAACCATCAACGCCAATAAAGAACTTTTATTTTTAAGAGTGTATAGCTTTGAGCTTACTTTCTGGTACAGCTTTGCTTGAGGAGTTAACCAGGTAAAGTTTCCAGTAATAGGTCACATTTTTTGCAGTGAAACCACAAGAACCACAGAGAGCAGAAACAGAAAACGGCTCGTTCCAATTCACTGCATTTTCTCGGAAATGTTCACAAGACAAATGAACGTTGCTGCAGAGAATTTAAAAATATGCATTTGTTAAACGCGATATATAAACATACCTTGCATTATATACATTGCATGTAATTTCAGTCATCCACTTGAATCTCACCTGACATGATTTGATGTTACAGTAATGAACATCTCAGATGAGGAAGATCGATGCCCACTGTACACGGTGAGAGTAAATTTAAGCAGGTCCAAATCAGCTTTCAAGGAAAGAGCGGGAAATGTAAGTACTGCTGAAGTGGTCACAATGTTCCTGTTGAAGCAGCTGTCTTCTGTGTTTACTGGCCTGCATGACCAGCTGTAACTAGAACAGAAACAAGACAACAGATGTGAATTAAGTAAAAATGACAGAATGTATCGATGAACAAATACTGTCGTACCTTATAGTATTATTAGGGTAATCTGGGTCATGTGATTTTCGTCCATCAAGAGTAATGATGGTGTCGCTCTCACGATCGATGAAAATGTTTGTGGCTTCGCTGATGACACTGACAGGATGACTGCGCATCACTTCAATTAAAACACTGTAGTTGCTGTACACCACACTACCAGTTACTTGGACCTTCGTGGTAAATACAACTTGAGTTAGTGTTTCCCCATGTAAATATGTCTATTAAAATGTAAAGCAGTTAGGCTAAAGAAATTAAAGCAAGCAGTAACCAGCTGATCTGACTATCGATATTCATTTTGCAACCTAAGGTTATTATTTATTTAATAACATAAAATTATAGTTTGGAATATATTTGGAGAGTTGTTTGTGAGTCAGGAAGATTTTAAAGAAATGAATTCATTTATATGCATTAAATTGTGTTAAATTGCTCCAAAGAGGCATTTATAACCTTATTTCTGTTTCAAATAATACTTTTTCAACATTGATAGAAAGAAATGTTTCCTGAGCAAATCAACATATTAGAATGATTTCTGCAGGATCATGTGACACTGAAGACTGGAGTAATGATGCTGAAAATTTAGCTCTGCATCACAGTTACATTTTTTAAATGCATTAAAAAATAGAAAACTGTTATTTCAAGTATTCAAATAAATGCAGCATGTGCAAACAACCCCAAACTTTGAAACTTTTCAAATATAACTATGAATATTTATCAATTTAAATGTATAAATATGAATATTTAAATGTATTTCATTTTCATTTAAATGTATTTCATATCAGTTACTGTTACAATATAGTTTTTAGATTATCTAACAGAACAAGTAAGCAAAACAAAAAGTAACAAAAAGACATTACCTTTGCTATAGCTTTATATGTTCCATAATGAAGGAGGTATTTTGGAAGATCAATATACTGCCGTCCTATGTCTATGTGTGGGAAGAGCAGTTGTCGTCCGCTCATGTCATATATAGTCCATCTATACAGCAAACCTCTGGAAACATTACACTGAATCTGTGCCTCAAACGTCACAGCAAGATTAATCGTTTGATACCGCCACACCTGCAAGTGCAAACAAAAACTACTTATAGTATATAGATACATTTTTGTTAGTGGTGTCTCCTAAAGTTATTGTATAATAGACAACATGTACCTGTATTTTATTTGGGCCCATATTTTTCACAGGAGGAGGCTGACATAATTCTTCAACAACAAAGATGTGCCCTGTTAAAGAGGCTGAGCTCACGTCGTTAGATATAATTACTTTTACTATGTATTCTCCAGTTCTATAAAAAAATAAAATAAAAAGGGAATAAGTGACAAACAATTATGTCTGAGTACAAGATGTTGTTAAAAATAAATAAATAAATAACATTCACAAACCAAAGTTCACATTTCCAAATAAAAAATGCTATTTATTCACCCTGCGAACAAAAACACACAGGAGACAGGAGGATATATTTTTACCTGTTATACACATGATGCTCAGTGCTCGATCCATCTCGTTCTGTTCCATCTCCAAAACTCCAGACATACGAGACGTCAGTTCCTGAGCTGATCCGGCAGGTGAAGTTCACAGAGCTGTGAGATAACACCGAGGGACTGTACAGAAGTCTGTTGGGCTGAACAGCTCTCTGAATCACGAGCAGATAAACATCTGAGCTGATGGATCGGAGACCACTAGACACACTAACAGTGACATTATATCTGCAAAGATAGGAGAAAGGGTTCAATAAAAAGACATGTTACTCAACAGAATCAATGAGTGAGTCAAGCTCGCTATCAACGTTAATTATATTTATAAATAAATAATAAAGTAAATAACTACTACCAGACTTGGTAAACATTATATGTAATCTGTATGAAATGTGTTAGAATTGTAAACTTTTGTAGTGTAGCAAAACCAAAAGTACTTGTCTGGAAGGCGATATCTTTTTTTGTAGATTCTGGATGTTGTTTTTATTTCTGGTCCATCCCCAAATTTCCATAGAAAGTATAGCGGATCCGGCTCTGCTGTTACTGCTACAAATGTTATGTCCGTCTCTGTTGCATAAGCCCGTTTATCAGAAAAGATCCAAACAGCTGGAAAACACAGCATACAGAACAGAAAAGTGTAAGTGATGATTAATTTGTATAAGTGAGCAGCTTTTCTTTATGAATGCCTATGGGACCTCACACCTCGCTTGTGACTGTTGATGAGTTCTATTGAGGCTTTAACCTGCTGCTTGTCCTTTGCATCTGTGGGCAGAGGGGCACAAGATGGGATATACTGATCTCTCTTGGACAACGTGAGATTCAAGTACTCAGTCCCAAAGGGACACGCTCTAATCTTCCAACTGGTAGAATAAGAGTAGATACTGTTTGTCACAGTCACATCTAAAAATACAAAGACATATGGTGGTCACAGAAGCTATTTTATTCTTTTCATATATTGGTTGTTTTACAGCTAAACATACTTAAATGGTACAATCCAGCAGCAGGTAACGTCACATCCATGCAGCAGGTGAGGTATCCGTTGGCCATAACAGACATATTATGCAGACCCTGATGACCAGAGTTCCCACTAAATGTAATGAAAACCGTAGAAAAATTCTCTTTGCTCAGATTTAGTATGCCTGTAACAAGAACAAATACAAGGGATTACATTGCATTGCTTAGCAATGGATAATGTTTTGAGAAAAGGATATTGTTCAATATATATATATATATATATATATATATATATATATAAGAAACTAGTAGATAGAATAGAAAAAAAATCTTGGGTCATATAGATGTATGTGTATACTGTGTGTATTAATACATTTAATATCCATGTGCAATATATGTATGAGGAAGACATTTTACACACACACACACACACACACCTCACCATGACTTTGACAAGAAATTAAGATTTGTTTTCATTATATATCTTTCTGTATACTACACCATATTTTTATATAGGAAATGTGTAATTATGCCAAATTGAGATAAAGCTGGTTTCCTTATTGGCTTCATTGCTATATATAAATCAATATCAAGCCATACATTATCCGTGCATATATTGTAGCATACTAAAAATGTAAATTAATTTATACTTCTATGAAAATGTACTATTTTATTTATTGCATTGGATATTGCACAGTTGTTTTCATAAGTGTCTTTATTTAAGATGTGCCCAATTCAATTCAATTAATTTAATTAAAAGCCCAACTGAATCTCAAGCAAGTTACATTACACAAGGGTTTCTATGGCAAGGCTGACAATAACCTGAGACTTCCAGGAGGAGGGGCTTTCCAATCTGCACCCTGTCAGTCAAAGCAGCTACAGTGGCATCATGAACAGAAGGCCCTCTGCTGCTGTACACTGCCAACCAGCCCGATTTATTCCCAGAGGGGACATACTCAGAGGAGAAGCATCTGTAGGCAAATAAAAACCAGACCTTCTTCTCAATATAAACATTAAAAGACAGACACTTATCTGCAGGTCTTGAATCAACGAGTGAGCAGCAAATATGTGAAACCATGCTGACATGCACTGAAAAAATTTTTTTTTTAAAAATACATATTTTTTCTTAAATGGCCAACTAGATTGTGGAAATAAAACTCTCTGGAAGATGTTTGTGTTAAACAAGTAAAACAGAATACAGTGAAGAAATACCACACCATTGAGATTGCACACTTCTGATTATAGTTTAATGTGCCCAATACATTTATCCTTGCATGTCCAGTAATAATTGGGAAGAATTTGTAAACTGAATACCCATAGAACATTTTCAAAATGAGTGTAATAATTCATCATTTAAATGCATATAAGTATCATAGATTTTTTTTTTTTAAATATTTTAATATTTCTTATGTTAAATTATTTAATTGTAAAAACATGAATTGTAAAAAAGAAAAAGGAATAATATTGTTTTGTGCTGTTATATTTTTTGTTGGGTTTTTTGTGCAAAAAATAAAAACATTAAAGGCATATGAAGTTATCCCTTGAATAAACAAATCAGTTTGGTATATTATTTATAGATGTACAATATTTCATTATTTTATTATTCACAGTTTTAGGTTACACTCACTAAACATTTTACATTTGTGCTGTAGATAAAAATGTAGTGGGAAAAAATAGTGTTCTTACCCTTCACTGAAACACAGCTTGGAACATAATGGAAGCTCCGTTCCTTTGCAGTCCAATGAGCTATTGCTCAATTCAAAGTACCATTGGACAGCTGTAAATAGGGTAATTTGATATTATACACAAATCTTAACGTTTACCAAAATTATTTATATTCCTCAAAATTATTCATATTCCTCAAAAGAGTTTTACCAAGGCCTTTTTTTAATTTGCTACATACCATATCCCGAGTTCCCCTTGACATGTCTGAGAGCAAAAATGAGAAACAAAATGAAACAAAACACAAACCGACATAAAAGTAACATCGTAACAATCTGAATGACTCTGGTCACTAGTGCGAATGATTTCTTTGTCTGGAGTCGCAGTGAACAGGTGAATAGGAGGCGGGACTTCTTGAGTGACAGATTCATTTCCAAAAACACATTCAGATGTATTGTATTCTTATGCGTTAATCACAAATCCTTACGGCAACTTTTATGTTACAATACGATAATGTATCGTATGCTATTATAGTTCTACTATTTTTCGTAATTCCTAAACATTCTGGTCGTCACGTAAGAGGTCGGACATCAGAAGTTGTGGAATTATGTAGGCTACTTCTATTAAGAAGTCATTATGATTGCTGGAACCTAATCAAGAATCATAGTTTTTGTTAAAATCCCCAGTTTCTGTGCCGACTATTAGGGTTTTGTGCTTTTCTACCTTTGATTGGCTGTATAAAAGTTCTAGCAGGGTTTTCACACGCTTTACACCTTCATACTGCAGCGACTTTTAACTCACGCAAAGAACAATGGCTGCGAGTTTCACACAGGATAAACACAACGCCTGTATGACACATATCGTGACTGTATTCAAACAGGAAAGCGAATAGAATAGAACACTGTATATAAATAATCCAACATACACATTAACGGTCATGCAATGATCAAAGTCACCAGAAACTGATAGAGATACTCGGATGTGCACAACGCAACGACACTATAGTATAGCTTCTCAAGTAAATGCCGCGTGCTACTTTAAATTGCATTTTGTAATTATGCTTTGTGGTTTCATAGAGAAAAGCCTGACTGTTTACGTAGCCTATGCGTTCTTGCTAAGACAGAGGATGTGAGAAGATCTCAGGTGAAAGCATGGATGCCCGTGTGTAGAGCCTAGAGCATGATGACTGGTCGCATGCCAGTGATGTTTTTAGCTTCAAAGACTTTTCCGAGATGGACCACGTCAGGATTAGTGAGAGACAGACATTTATAGGTGAGGCATGAACACGTTGTTAGTGACCCACAACAGGACTGCAAGTGCCAAGCCATCGGCTACATCCCACTGAGAAAACAGAACCTGCTGCCACTTCAAACATCAGCTCTGGGGGGATTCGTGTCGGTTCACAGTGATGAATGAGAGCTGAAGTAGACCATTGAAGGCAAGAAGCACAATGGACGACGGCGTTGAATAAAACCAGCTTTTCCGTGAGCTATAGGCTGTAACACACTAAATAAGATGTAGTTTTGGGCTGTGTTGGTGCCAGCGCGGGCGGAGAGGACCACGCCCTCTTGCGTTTACTTGATTACGGCAAATTAAATCGACAAAGATAAGCAATTTTTTTATGAACTCATCTTTAGCTGTTCCAATTAATTTCATATTTTCAATTAAAAACCTACACCTACTTATCCAATGCTTATTGTGTGCAACAGAGCCATTCCTCCACCTCACAGAAGCCTATTTAAACAACTGTCTAGCAATAAGGTAAATTAATATCTTAAATGTATTTTGAATATTAGGCTACAACCTAATTCACAAAGAAAAAATTGAACGTTAAAACAAAAAATAAATTAAAACGTGTGAAAATTAAATTATAATTTTAGTTAAATATTAGGCTAAGTTGGCCTAATATCTGCAAAACTATACAGTAAATCAATTTTAAAAATAAGTCAAATAAAACATGGTAGAGAGCAGTGGTGCCAACAATTAAAAATCCATCAAATATTAGAAAACGGCAGCTGTCGTTGACAAAAACGAACTGAGGGCCTTCTTTAGATTTTAAGAAAGCACAATTAGCTAAAAGAGACTTTATGCAGCATCGGTTAGGATGTTTCATAATCTTTAAAACATACTGTTTTTTACGGTATTCGTTTGACATTTAAGTTTAATATTAACTTAATGGGGTGTGAGTCTTCGTTGCATTTCAAGAGGCCCAAAAAGGCCTACAAACCTAAAAGCCTGTGAATGATTTGCTGTTAAATAGCCTACTGTTTTTTAACAATAATGGGAAAAAATCGGAGGATATTCATATCATGGACAGACTGTCTCAGAAAGCCAAGAAGAAGCAGGAGGAAAACTTCTTGTCAGTTTTCACTGAATCTACGCATAGCCGTTTGCAATTTGGTGTACACGAAGGTTTGTGGGTATAGCCTTCTCATTTAAAAGCCTCAAGCTTATATGGCTTAATTATTTCAAGGTTTCTTCCGTTGGGCATGGCAGTGGTTGGAAGCGCGATGCCACAACTGATATTTGTTTGTTCCGACTTTGCGGTAGCCTATTGGAGGCAAGTCAGAGAGGACACTTGAAGAAAAAACCCGACGACAATCAATCCGGTGCCATAGAGAATATTTCCGTGATTTCAATTATATTTAAGTTTACTAATTACTTATTCCTGCAAACTGCTTCTGAATTAATACAAATTCAAATAGGCCCGAAGTGATCTGGTATTCTGATTTCGTATAAGGTTGTGAATTGGACAAAGCTGTGGGATGAAGACAATACATGACCAAACAACGTCAATTGAAAAAATAATCTGATTGACGCCAGAAGAGGCAACAATAAACAAAGAATGGGCTACCATATGTTTAACAGCTGCTCTTTAATGTATACATTATGCACAGATTAGACAGCAGGGGGCGATAATAAGTGAATGCATAATTGCCAGTGAAAATCAAACGTTCTCGGCTCGTTTCTCGGTAGCAATCATATTAGTGTTCCCTGCGTTCCCTTTCGAACGTTAGTTCATTTTCTGTCGGCATTTATTATAAGTATTTGAACCGCGAAGGCTTTTTAAGAGTTGTTGTTTGTTTATGACGTGTTAAATGTCAATCTCTAGTTACGGACTCTGATATATACTAGTATTTACTCTTTGCTATAGATCAGTGGCCTTTAAGCTGTTTATTTTCTTTAATGTTCATAATTGTACATGCATAATTATAATTGCGCGAGTGCGTTGTTAATTAGCTTGACACAGTCGCTGCCTTGTTCATCCGATATAGATTTGCGATCTTTTATTTTCGCATTTCCATGGGTTCAAATTCTAAACAAGCTTCAGCGCCAGTGGAGACAGAGAGGCGACGTTCACCCATGTAGATGTGTGTGGTCCTACCAAAGACAAGGGCATTAAGTCCCTTGGTTCGAGGTTCTTGGTGTTGCGAGGTTCATGTTGCCAGTAGCCCGCTGCTGTGTGAAACTGAGCGGTCTGCTCTTTTCTTTTTTGAAGCGATAACGATGACAGCAATGTTGCCCGACCTTGTGGTGAGTTGCTGGGTATGAAGGGTGGATTATAGAAGAGGATGAAAATATGCTAATATTTTGACGAAGTGACACATCGGCAATATGACCGGTTCTCATAAACGGTATGATATTTACCATTTATTACCATTAATATATACCTTTTTTAGCCTGCTTCTTGGGCTATAGACATATTGTCTGAAACAATCAAACTAAGTCGTCGTTCAAGCAAATCAGCTCACTTTGTTAATTTTTAAAAGAGCAATAAAACCCCGAAATTAAAGCTGCATGCATAAAGTTCAATAAGCTAATAATAATTAGGCAACTGTTTTAAGAGTCTGTGTGCTGGCCATGCAAATCTCTGAATTAATAATCTCGCACCACTAAATAAACCAAAAAATTGTTTTACAGTATTGACTAAACGTGAAACAAGATAAGACATCAAAGCTAAATCAATGCAAGTATACATACAGTTTAATAGTTTTTCATTTATTTATTTTTACATGTTACAGACGGGATCAGTGGAATGTTAATTTTTCCTTTATCAAAGCTTTGTAAAAGGCATCTTAAAGTGTTTCAGTAAAGAAAATCACACTGGCTGATAGTTGTCAATCCTTTCCAGCAAGGTCTCAGAGTAACCAGGAGAATAATACCTGTGAAAGAAGGGCCAATCAGTGAAACGGCAAAAAACATACAGCACTTTTACAGCCTTATAAGCACTTTGTTTGATAAAAAAAAAAAAAAAAAAAACGTTGATTATATATATGATTATGTTAATATTCATATAAATATGTAAGAACCTGACAATCTCTTCAGGGTAGCAGTTGTTGATTGCAATGATATATTCCTGAGTTGCAGAACCAGGTTCTGCTTTGATCTCCTGTACTTTTTTCAGGCCACCACTTGTAACAAACAAGCGACGTGCCTTACTGTCATGAGGAAGAACCTGTATGATTGGTAGAAAATAGAAAAATAGAAATAGAAAACTATTTGAACTGTTCTCATTGTGATTAACAAATGCTGAAGTTCCCGCTAAAGCCTACCTTACTGAACTGGCAGATGACATGTTTAAGAATGTTGCTGGGAGCTTCATAAAGAAGAGGTTCCAGTGCTGGTAGATAAGTGCACTTTTGAAGGATGCTCTTCAGTGCCTTCTTAGCCTTTTTTTGCATGTAATTTAAGCAAAGAAGATACAACAATTATAAAAATATAATGTAAATGTCAATGGTAAAAAATAATGCTATCAGAGCTAAAGACCTCTCTCAGTCACTTTACGAATGAGCTCACCTTGGCCTGCAGGTCTTCAGAACTTTCAGTGTCCAAATAGATATTTAAGAGTTTAGGGAACACATTGGCAACAGCAACAGCTTTTGCATGCTCGGGTGTGTGTCGGCCGATCTGACCAAATGCCCAAGCTGTTGCTGCTTTGATGTGATCTTCTTGCTCTTCTTCTAGACAGATAGACAACTGTGGCACTCCCTACAGAAGTGGACAATCAATTATGATCACAATCAATTTTATGAGAGAAATACAGTACTGTTTAAAAGTTTGGGGTTGGTAAGATTTTTGAAGTATTTTTGAAAGACGTCTCATGCTCACAGCAAACAAAATACAGTAAAAACAATTTAAATTAGCTGTTATCTTCTTTATATTTATAAACATGTAATGTATTCCTGTGATGGCAAGTCTTAATCCTTTAAAAGTCATTCTAAAAAGCTCATTTGGTGCAAATTTTTATCACATTTAAAAGTATTTGTACTGCTTTAATATTTTTGTGAAAACCATTATGCTTTTTTAGTATTGTTTGACCAATAGAAAGCTCAACTGAACACCATTTACTGGTAATTGTGTAAAAATCTCACTTTTGATCAACTGAATGCATCCTAGCTGAGTAAAAGGATTATTTTCTGTCAAAAAAAAACTTGTGTAATGTAATTTTACATGTGAGCTTATGAAAGGGTCTCATAACCCACTTTAGATACAATCACAGCCATGGCTAAGTTCTCGGAGTGTGTAGCCACATAGCCCAGCATCATGATCCCCGGCAGGCGTACATTCCCTTTGGAGTCCCCGAGGTAGTCAATCACAGCTGCAACGCCCCCCACATTCACTATTATCTGGGACAGCTGAGTAGGAAACACACAAAGCAAACAAGCAAACATATAAGCCAGTGTGACATAATGATAAACAATAAGTGAGGCAGACCCGAAAAGCAAAACAGTTTTGGGCAGGTGAAAAAAAATGGGTGATGCAATGCGGTTTAGATTTGTCTGTTTCCTGTGTTGCACTGGTGATAAATAACAGACCCACATTCTCCATGGTTTACAGACTAGCAGCCTCACACCATGTTATTTAAACAGGGGGTGTCAAAGAGCTGACAAAGTGGAGATTCCAAACTTACCCAAGCATCTTGAAATCATTTAGCGGCTATGTTATGTATGTGGTAGGTACCTCGGGGGTGTGTTTTGTGATTTCCCGAATAAGAGTGGCGACATTCTTCCGAACATATTCATCCGGGTCTTTTAGGCAAACCAGTGCGGCGGGGAATATCTCGGCCTCCACCACCATCTCAGCTACATCTACGGAGTGCTTGGCGATTTGGCTGAGAGCTGAAAAAACCTGCCTCTGTGAAGAGGAGTCAAAAATGTACGGTCCAATTAAGCCTGCATGTCATTGATTACAAAAATCTGTAGTCTGTGTCACCTTCAACTTAGCATCTGGGTTTAGGATCATCTGTGCAAGGTGGGCGATCGCCCCGGTGTCCACCACGGTTTGAGCCAGCTCTGAGGAGTGTTTGGCTATGTCGCTCAGAGCGGAAGCTGCAACTCTCTTCAGGGCGATTTCAGGTTCCTGGATGCATAACACGAGCAGAGGCACAACTCCAGCATCAACCACTGCCTGAGACAGCTCTGCACAGCAGGAGAAGAAATGAACAAAGGGAACTCTGACGAATTGCGAGAAAGAATAAAAAATGACCTTTTTATGCAAACTTACGAGCATTATGTCTGGCAATGTAGCTTATTGCCCATGCAGCAGCCTCTTTGACCCCAGGGTCAAACTCCTCCAGGGAGATGACAAGAGCGTCCAGTGCTCCACAGTCCACTACGGCCTGGGCCAGTTCAGGGGAGTGCTTAGCAACAGCCCGAAGTACGAATGCTGCAGCTTTCTTATAGAAACGCTGTGTCTTTCATATCCCAGTAATCCAGAGGGAAAAGGACAAAGCAATTGATCAGTAAATACACTATAATGTTCATAAATAACCAGCAAATTGGCCTTTAATAAACAGTAGGTGATATATACATTAAAGGACCTTCAGTGGAAAGTGTTTTATACTTCTGAGGAGGCCTCTCTATAAGCGTAATAGTCTAACAATAAATTGGACTAAAAACTTTGACTAAACTATAGTGTTTTTATTTATTTTAATTTTTGCTAAAGCAGACCAGAATCACAACCATGTCTATTCTTTAAGGCCACCAATAGGGCCTGGTTTCTCCCAGGGGTGTTTTTTCCCCATTCATTTCTGTCACCTGATGGAGTTTGGGTTCTGCCGTGCCACTGTTGCCTTTGGTTTGTTTAGCTTGGGTCTACATGACAACAGTTCTGCAACAGCCAGCACTGACACTTTCAGGTGAGCAGAAAAAAACTGAATGGACCTGAATAATGCCGCTGTTATTTACTGCTTAATAGATTAATCCAGTTTGTTTATAATTCATAAACTTTGCAACATTAACACTGTTACTGAACTGAACTGATTCAACAGATTGAACAGATTTTCTCCTCCTGGCTAAAGAAACTGGTCTGAGATCTGGAGATGTTGCACTACCATGAACTTTACATTTTCATAATGAAACAATATGTAAATTTTCAGTATCTGCCAACTTTAAAGTAATTGAATTTAGTGGAATTAAACGGTTTGTGCATTTTTAAAAACATTTACTCCTGGTTTTACACAAAAAGCTAAAGCTAGTCACAGAATAAGATGCACGTTTGAGCTGTCTCAGCTAAAAATACCTTGCTCTGAAATATCTTAAAATATGTCAGTGTCATTGTTCTGTGTCAAGATGCACACCCGTAATGTTTTCTTTCAAAGCATTTTTGTAAAAGTTACTTAAATATTTAACTAAGGGCTAGTCCTGGCTTAAGTTAAGCCACGTTTGTGAAACCGGGCCTTAATGAATAATAGCCCAAAATTGTATAATATGGCATGGATTCCTTGACTGATAACGTTAATGGCAATTTTTGCATTGTGTGAAATCACATGTAGGCACTAAAGTCTGACACAGTGCAAACCTATTCATTCAAATTAGAGCTGAGAGAAACTCACGTTTTGCTCAGCCAGGGAGTACACAAGCTGAGGAAGAATGTCTCCCTTTACTACAGCCTCAGCCAGGTCATCGTTATAGTTGGCAAGCCTTCCGAGAGCCAGAGCTGCTGTCTGCTGAATAGTTGGGACTGCATCCAAAAGGAGAGGCCTCAAAAGGGACATTACACCTAAGCCAAAGAGAGTGAGCACAGTTGTACAGGGGAGAAAACAGGAGTGAAAAGACACTCGAGAGCAGATGACGGATGACTTTTAAAGTTTCAAATCATGTAATAAAATGTATCCAAACAAAAGGTTCCAAAAGAAATCAAGGTGAGCATGAGCAAGTATTTCTTATTTCTGTAATATTAATAAAATAATGTAACTAGGTAACTTATTTATGTTTTGAATTGCATTGCACTGCATTTGGAAGAAAATTTAAGATATTTATTTAGATTCTTGTACAAAGAAACATTTACTATGGCCCCCCATTTGTCATGAGTATACAAAGGTTTGAAATGATTATGCTTTTTCTCTAACACTGCACACAAAGGAACAGATACGTTTAATGTAATTTAATGTGGTGAATTTTTAAAATAAAATGTAAAATTATATTTAAATGACAGTATTAGGCTATATAAGTATATTCAAGCAAATACCATACCACACTTCATGCAAAAACCTCCCTTACAAAATATAAATTAAACACTCACCAGCATTTTGAAGTGTTTCAGTATTTTGTGGTCTTGCTGCAAGATCTGCTACAGTTTGCACAAATTGTGTTCTTGCCTTCTGGTACTGCTCAAACACTGCATAATAACAATGATAATAATAAAAATAGACACCTTTTATTATAATAATTGCCATCAATTATGGCAACAAACTACAAAAGTACAGTAAACAAATTAGTATTAGTATTAATTAACCTTTTACATTTTTGTCTAACTACTTCAACCGATCTCACTTTCTCACCTTGCAAAATCTGTCGTTGGCTCATAGTTGTATGAGTACCCCAACTCCCAAAAACTACCAAAACCTGCGTGAAAGTCACAAAAAAAAAGTGCGTTCAAGCTTCCATCGGGATAAAGCGTTTGTTGTGCCTTGAGTTTAGAGGAGGCGTGCAACCGTTGTCTTGGCAACAAACCGGAAGCGATAGGCACCGCGTTGGTTCGGCGAGCTTGCTGTCAATGTTCCTCGAATGTTTCGCGCTTATATGTTCAAATCAGGGACCGTGCCGCATGCAGTTGGTCTCTAATTAGATTGGGCTATTACATAAGTTTCTAAAACAGTCGAATGCGGGATATCGGGACAGAGCAGCTGCGAGAGAGAACAGCTGCTCCCTCCCACAGTAGCTTCTATGGTTATCGCAGAGACAACTGCAGTCACAGCAACAGTGCTATTTAGTAATTATTGGTCTTCACACTCGCGCATTTTGTTTAGATACGTTTCAGAACAACAAATCAGCTTGTGCTTGTTATAGTTCGTGCATCATATAGACTATACTGTATATAAAAATGAGTCTATCGTCAAACAGAACACAAGCTGTCACACAACCAGATCAATTTAATCGTTTAATATCTACATATTAAAATTTATGAAAAATAAATGAATAGGGTGACATCATTCTACACTCATATAATGAAAAAAAAGATATGTTTGACGTACTTATCTTTAGGTATTATCCAACTTGTTATGCAAAACATAAGATGTTTTGGATACATGCACATCATGCCTAAAATATTATTACTATTATTAGGAAAATAACTTAGTTTTAGCAGGTCCCTAAGCACATACAAATACAAATATAAAATAGCAATTACAATTACAAGTCTCCCAGTTGAATCATCTTAATAAACATGCCTAAAATAACATTTTATTTTAAGATTTACTATCCTTATCCTGCCCTGTGCAATGCATGATGGGAAGAGGAAATCCACTTCCTACTTACATAATTAAAATCAT